>CM038229.1:10947629-11037613 GCA_021442155.1 Cymbidium sinense | reverse complement strand
ATAAAAAAATAACCTAAATAAAAATAAAAAATAAAATAACTTAAAATAAATAAAAATAAACTAAATAAACCTTTACTTGGTTTACTTAATTAAAAAAAAAAAACTCTAAACCCAATAAATCCTAAACCCTAACCTAAAAGCATAACCTTAAAATCTAAACCCTAAAACCTAAACCCTAAGCACCCTAAACCCAAAGAATAAACCTTAAGCCCTAAACCCTAATCCTAAACCCTAAACCCTAAACCAAACCACAAATCTGATAAATAAACTAAAAAATAAACTAAACCATAAAACCTAATAAATAAACCTAATCCTAAACCATGAGAATTAGCAGAACCTTGACCATAAACTAAAAATCAAAAAGAAGAAATGTTGAATCTAAATCTGTTCTTTGTTAAAAAAATAACCAAAAAACAAAAACACTTAAGTAAAATTGAAAAGAACAAATGTTGAATCTGAATTTGTTCTCTGTTCAAAAAAAAACCAAAAAACATAAACCCTAAACTAAAATGTGAACCCTCGACCTAAAACCTAAACCACTAAACCCAAACCTAAAACCCTAAACCCTAAATCATAAAACCTAAAATAATAAACCCTAAACCCTAAATCTAAACCCAAACCCTAAAAAACCCTAAACCCATAACCCTAAAAACTAAACCATAAAAGTTAAAACTTATACCTAAACTAATAAAACTATAAATAAAATAATAATTAAACCTAAATAAAATAAATAATATAAAACCTAAACTAACACCAAACTTAAACCTAAAAAAGAAAATAAAAAAATAAAAAATAAATTAAATTAAAATAAATAAAAACCTAAACTAACCTACAAAATAAAAAACTTAATAAAATAATAACAAAATGTAAAATAAAAATAAATTAAACCAAAAATAAAATAAAATAAAAACTAAATAACAATCCAAACCTAAATAAATAAAAAATGAAACCTAAGCCTTAAACTAAAAAAAAAAAAGAACTTAAACCTAAAATAATTAAAATAAAAGAAACCTAAACCTAAGCTAAAATAAACTAAAATAAAATAAATAAAACTTAAAAATAAACCTAAAATAAACTAAACCTAAACCCTAAACTAAATAAAATAAAATAAACTAAAACAAACCTAAACCTAAATTGATAAATAAAAAAACCAAAAATAAAACCTAAAACTAAACCTAAAATTATAATAAAACCTAAACTCCTAAAATAAAAATAAAACCTAAACATATAAAATAAAATAAAAGTAAACATAAACCTAAACCTAAACCTAAATAATAAACTAAAATAAAAAACCTAAACTAAAATAAATAAATCTAAAATAAATAAACTAAACTATATAAATATAAAATAAACCTAAATAAAATAATAAAATAAAATAAAATAAATTTAAATAATAAATAAACCTAAAACTGGTTTATTTAAAAAACCCTAAACCCTGCTAAAACTAAACCTAAACCTCATTACCTACCCTAAACCTAAAAAAAAACCCTAAACTAAAACCATAAAACCTAAACCCTAAACCTTAAACCCTAAAAAACCCTAAACTAATCCTAAACCATGATAACCCTAACCTAAAGCTAAACCATAAACCCTCAAACCCTAAACCCGCAACACTAAACCATAAACCCTAAACCCCTAAACTCTAAACTCTAAAACCCTAAACCTAAATCCTTAAACCCAAAAACCTACAAACCCTTAAAGCATAAACCCAAAAAATTTAAACCTTAAATCCTAAACACTAAACCTAAACCTAAAGTAATTAAATAAATTAAAAAATAAACCTAAACCTTAAAACCTAATAAACCTAAACCTTAAGAATAGGTAGAACCTTGACGGCAGGAATGTCACCATCAACTAGGCTCAGTCAAGATCTGGCAGTGGAGGTGAAGGCGGTGACAGCAATTATCATAGTGGTGGTGGGGAATCTGGAGGTGGTGGTGAGTGGTGGTTATGGAGGCGGGGAGGATAAGAAGGTTCTGATCGTGGTGGTGGCGAGTGATATGATGGTGGATCCCACAGAGGATGGGATGGTTACTGGGAGAAACTACATAATGGTGATCGCTTTTGGAGCTCTTATAGTAGAGACGATTCTAGTTATCTAGAGTTTTTGATTTTCTCAATGCATGCTCATTTTTTTATCTATGTCATCGCTTGTGTCTTAGAAAACTTGGTGTGTTACCTGGTTGGTGAATCTAAAATGAAGAAATGTGGAGTCTGAATTTGTTCTCTGTTGAAAAAAAACTAAAACCCCTAATTAAAACCTGAAACTTAGACCTAAAACCTAAACCCTAAAACCTAAAGCATGAATCCTAAAATCCCTAAACCCTAAACCCTAAACCCTAAACCCGAAACCCTAAAATCTTAAACCCTAAACCCTAAACCCCAAACCCTAAATTATAAACCCTCAACTAACCCTTAACCCTAAACCCTAAACCATAAAAAGCTAAAAACTTAGACCTAAACTAAATAAAACCTAAAAATAAAATAAATAAATAAACTGAATCCCACATAAAATAAAAAAATAAAAACTTAAACTAAAACATAAACTTAAAAATATAATAAAATAAAAAATAAAAACTAAACTAAAATAATATGGATAAAAACTTAAACTAAATGAAAAAAATAAAAAACCTAAATAATAAAAAACTAAACCTAAAATAAAAATAAAATAAACCTAAATAAAATAAAACAAAAACTAAATAAAAACTTAAACCTAAGAAATAAACCTAAAAATAAAACCTAAAAATAAACAAAAATTAAAACCTAAATCCTAAACTATAAAATAACCTAAACTTAAAATAAAAATAAAATAAACCTAAACCTAAACTAAAATAAACTAAACTAAAATAAATAAAACCTAAACCAAAACTTAAAATAAACTAAACCTATACTTAAACATAAACGTAAATAGAATCAAATAAATTAAAAATAAACCTAAACCTAAACTAAAAAATATAACATAATCATAAATCTAAAATAAAACCTAAAACCTAAACAACTAAAAATAAAAATAAAACCTAAACCTAAAACTAAAATAAAATAAAACCTAAAAAAAATAAAATAAAAATAAAATAAACTAAAAAAAATAAACATAAACCTAAAATTAAACCTAAAACTAAACAAAATAAAAAACTAAAATAAAATAAATAAAGAATAAAATTAAAATAAACCTAAATAAAAATTAAAAAAAATGAAAATAAAAAAATAAACTAAATAAACTAATTAAACCTAAACCTATCATTTTACTTAATATTTTTAAAAAAACCTACCCTTAAATCCTAAACCTTAAAACTAACCTAGACCCTAAACCTACAACCCTAAACCCTAAACCCTAAACCTTATAACCCAAACCCTAAATCTTAAAACCTTAAACCCAAACCCTAAACCCTAAACCTAAATAAAACTAAACCCAACCCTAAACCATAAACCCTAAACCCTAGAAACCTAAAACCTAAACCTAAACTAAATAAAACATAAAAATAAATAAATAAATAAACTTAAATAAAATAAAAACAAAAAACCAATAAAACCTAAACCCAAAAAACCTAAAACTAAAAATAAAAATAAAGAAAATAAAGAAAACTAATCTAAAATAAAATAAATAAAACCTAAACTAAACTAAAAAAAATAAAATAAACCTAAAATAAAATAAATAAAATAAAACTAAGAATAAAATAAATAAATAATAAAATAAAAATAAAACTAAATAAAACCTAAACTTAAAATAAATAAAAAATAAAACCTAAACCCTAAAACTAAAAAAAAACCTAAAATAAAAAACAAAAAAAAACTTAAACCTAAACTAAAATAAAAAAAACCTAAACCTAAATAATAAACTAATCCCTAAACAAAATAAAATAAAGAAAACCTAAAATAAACCTAAAATAAAACCTAAACCTAAACCTAAAACCTAAAAAAATAAAAATAAAACCTAAATAAAAATCTAAATAAAATAAATAAAAATAAGTAAACTTAAACTAAAAAAATAAATAAAACTTAAAAATAAACTAAAATAAATAAAAAATAAAATATAAACCTAAATAACATTAAAAATAAAATAAACTAAAATAAATAAATAGTAATAAATAAAATAAACTAAAACCTGGGTTTCTTAATTTAAAAAAAACCTAAACCCTAAATCTAATAATCTATATAAAATCCTAAACCTAACCTAAACCCCAAATAACCCAAACTTAAAACTAAACTAAACCTTAAAACTCCTAAACCACAAACCCTAAAAACAACCCTAAAGCCAAACCTAAATCCTAAACTAAACTTAAACCCAACCCAAACCCAAAACACTGAGCCCAAATAAACTAAACCAAAACTAATCCTAAACCTGACCCAAACCCTAAACCTAAAACTAAACCTAAACCCTAAACCACAAACACTAAAAAACATAAAACCTAAACTAAATAAAAAATAACATAAAAATAAATAAAGAACCTACATAAATAAATATAATAAATAAAATAAACATAAAGATAAAATAAAATAAATCTAAATAAAATAAAATAAAAAATATAAAACCTAAACCAAAAAAATCCTAAATAAATATATAATAAAACTAAACCAAATAAAAATACCTGACTAAAATAAGAATAAAATAAACCTAAACCTAAAAAAAAATAAACTAAACTAAAATAAATAAAACATAAACTAAACTAAATAAAATAAATTAAACTAAAAATAAACATACACCTAAATTAAAAAGTAAAACCTAAAAATAAACCCAAAATAAAATAAAATAAAAATCTAAACCTAAAAATAAAAAATAAAACCTAAACCTAAAAAGTAAAATAAAAAATAAAACTCTAAAAAATAACCTAAACTTAAAATAAATTAAATAAAACAAAATAAATAAACTAAAATAAATTAACTAAGTAAAATAAAATTAAAATAAAATAAAAAAATAAGCTCAATAAATAAAATTAACTAAATAAACTTAAACTGGTTTACTTAATTAAACAAAAAAAACCAAAACACTAAATCAAACCTAAACATAAACCTAAAAACCTAACCCTAAACCCTAAACCAAAACCTAAACCTAAACCAAACTGAAACCCTAAACTTAAACCTAAAACCCTAAACCCTAAACCCCCAAACCCAAAACTAACCTAAACTACACTTAAACCCTAAACCAAACTAAGCCACAAACCTAAGCCCAAGCCTAAAACCCTAAACCCTAAACCCAAAACCCTAAACTCTAAACCCAAAACTAATCCAAACCATAAACCAAAACCAAACCCTAAACCAATAAATACCTAAACCAAAACCCTAAACCAAGAATGGGGCGAACATGGTAACATTTCCATCAAAGGCTTACTCTAGATCTGGAGGTGGAGGGGTAGGGCGGCATTATCACGTGGTGTGGGGATTTAGGTCTAGTTCATATGGAGGTGGTGGTTGAGCATTGGTGGTTATGGAGAGTGAGGAGGTTCTGTTATGGTGGTGGCAGAGGGAGATCAAGGATATAATGAATCCTACTCGAGGTAGGGTTTGCTTGATGGGAATTAAAGAAATTGAAGAACCTGATGAAGCTTATGGAACTATGTCTTTACAACAGAGCGGTTCTACTTATCTAGGGTTTTTGATTTGCTCTATGGGTGTGCATTTTTTATCTATGTCATCGCTTGTCTTAGAAAACTTGGGGTGCTACTTGGTTGATGAAATTGAAAAGAAGAAATATTGAATCTCAATTTATTCTCTATTAAGAGAAATCTTAAACTCTAAACCATAATTTCTAAACCCTAACCTTAAACTAAAACATAAACCCTAAACCCTAAACCCTAAACCTAAACCTAAAATCCTAAAGTAAATAAAACACTAAACCTTAAACCCTAAAACCCCACCCAAAAAACCCTAAAACCTAAACCCTAAAACCTAAACCCAAAACCACAAACCTAAAACCCTAAACATTAAACCCTAAATTGTAAAAACCTTGAATAACATGTCATTAGGGTAGATCTAAAGAATTACCTAATCTAACATAGTTATTGTAGCTAAAAATCTTCAATAGACTTTCCCTTGATTAATAGAGATTTGAATACCCTAAATCATATTATAATACCATATTTATAGTAGAATGTAGCATCATATATTTGAGCATGTAGTGATGTGTTTTTGGATGTTATAAGATGCTTTAAAATGTTTTAGTATATTATGGTATTATTCCCTATAGTCTATATGAATATAAATTATAAAAATATTGATTTAATAAATTAAATGATGAAATTTTGTTAAATTTTAAGTGGGAATTAAGTTGTAATATCGAAGGTGTGCTACGCCACTTGTAGTCTAAGAAGTAAGATTTTATTTTTAAAATAAATATTATATGTTGTAGCATAGTATAACATCATATATCATAAAATATTGTTCTGCACATTTTAAATTCTTTTAATATTTTACAATCATGCAGTCAAGCCTATATTAGCATTATTTATAAAATGTTGACTTAGACATTGAAATGGTGAAATTTGGCCAAATTCATAATAGGTAGAGCATGGCATCATAATATATTCAATTTAAAATATGTAAGTGATACAACTAAAATATATAGTTTTTATTGTTTAGACTAATTTTAAGATTTTTTTTATCTTAAGCAATCCCTTGTGATGTGATATGCAATATAGTATAATATAATATGTTATAGTGTATTATATATAGGATGCTATAACATAGAGTAGCATAATGCATTATAGCATACTATTGTGTATTACTACTTATTATTTAGCATATTTTTGTTTGTTATAGTATGATGTAGTATAGTTTGCACTAGTATAATTCATAAAAATACAAACTTATAGGCTGAGATGATGGGAATTGGCCAAATTTAAAGTAAGCTTTAGGGAACATCATTCGGGGTGTGTTATGATGTCATTAATCAAAAGAATGGAATTTTGCAACTAAAATTAATGTTCATTTTTCAACCAAATTTTATAATTTTTTTCCATAAAGTTATTCATTTTAAGGTATAATGTAAGATAATATATTATATGAAAGCATATTAAAATATAATGTACATAACAATAAAACTTCATATATATGAATGTGTGGCGTGTTACTTAATGTTATTGTACATTTTAGTATGTTTTACTTTGTTATAACACAATGGGTGAAAACTAATAAAATGTTAATTTGAAGGTTGAGATGGAACAATTTGCCAAATTCATGGCACACTCAAGAAGCAACACCAAAATTATGCTATTTTGTACCATTTCTAATAGAAAATTAAGTTTACATCCAAAATGAACATTATTTATATTTTGAAAATTTTGTTATTTGTTTTTTTAAGTGATTCTAATGAGGTGTAATGTTAGACAATATATATTATATTATAGCAAATTATAATATAACATCATATATTATAATATAATAGTGTGTTAATTCACACTATAATATGTTTAGCATGATATTGCATAGTTAGTTTGAGCTTGCACCATCATAAATCATAAAATATTGATTATAAGATGATGTAATTTAAATGAATACATTGTAAGACTTTTGGTTGAAGTATTAAAGGTGTGCATAAGAGAAGACATAAGTTTTGATGAGAATTCCATGTCAAGGACATGGAGGGAGATCCACTTGGGGATCACACATGCATTGGACATGACATGTGAGGGGTCTATGTCGAGGGCATAGAAGAAGAAAATCTGCTGTGGATAAGGTTTGAATTTGATTTGAATTTGATTTGATTATATGATTTATGGAAAGAAGATCCATTGGTGATAAGAATCTATAATCCAGGACTAGATGATCAACTTTATTTATTTTTTGTTTTAATGTGGAGGCATATCTACTTAGAATGGGCTCGAGCCCACAAGTGATTGGGTATATGAACCTTCCACTAGGGAAGCAGGTTCAGGCTATCCACTGGGGAGTGGGATTTGATTTTGATTTCATAGATTTATTTGGGGATGTATCTGTTGGGGATAAGAGTTTAGTTGGATTTCTTTGATTTAGACTCTACTAGGGGAGTTAGTTTAATTTGGCTCCATTGTGGAGGTTGGTTTTGAATTTGATTTATTTGTTTGACTTATTTATATATGATTTGGTGCCCCATTGGGGAGAAGGGTGTGATTTAACTTTATTGGGGAAAATTAGATTGGGTTTAATTTAATCTAAGTTAATGTATGGATCATGTCAGTGTACGATGGACCCACTAAGAAGGGATTATATCATCCTTAACCTACATCAAGTTTTCAAATCCAAAAGGATAGTCTAATAGTTGATGGGTAGAGCTAGCCAACCTAAGGGGTTGCCTTTTGGTGTACAACAGCTATGCTAAGAAAAAGGTATAGCAGACTTACATCTTCCAAAGTGAGGAATAATTGCTGGGGTGATCTATTGGATGCACAATAAATCAAACCTGACCAAGGGCTACTATTAAGTGAATGTCGTTGGGGACTTATGTCAACTCAAAAGTAGTCAGGATTAATTTTATCTTAATTTCATACAATTTGATATGGTTTGTTTGTTTAGTTTGATTTTGAATTGAGGGCATATTCACTGGGGATGTGAGCTCAGTCAAATTTGATAGATTTAATTTATGGACCATGTCGATGTGTGATGGACCCACTGAGAAGGGGCTATATCGGACTTGTCCTCTCATTTACAAATCAAAAGGGATAACATATTGGTTGTGGGGTAGAGCTAGCCAACCTAAGGTATTTCCTTTCGGTGTGCAACAACTATGCTAGGAAGAAAGTGTAGTAGACTTACATCTTCTAAAGCAAGGAACAACCTGACATGTGATGTAGTAACAAATCGAACGACTTAGGGGCAACTACTGAGTGAATGCCACTAGGGACTTATATCAACTCAAGAGAAGTTAGGTGATTCATATAGGAAGTTTTGCTGACACTGCCCTAAAGATATGATGCTTGCTTAGGAATATGTATCGCCAGGGGTGTCCTCTTAATCCATAAGTGAATATATATTTTATTTATATATTTACATGGACCTGTATCGAGGACCACACGAGAAGGGGCCATGTCATCCTTTACCTATCTCATTTACTAGATCAAGGGAGAATCGCACATCACGATGAATTCTCCAACCACATAGGTGGTTAATAGAAAAGGAGAATTGTCCAATCTAATAGTAACACAGGTAGTGTCTAAATGGGGTCGCAAAGGATGTGTTCCAAATATAGTGCCCACAGAGAGAGGAGTTGCCAGGGGCGTTATCTTGAGCCCTGAAAAAGAAAGCCTATAGGTTTATGATGGCCAATTAAAGGAGAAAACATAGTAAACTTACATCTGCCATGAGTGGTGTATCCTAAGGTGCAAGAACTAACCAACCTAAGGTGTATCCGTCAACATGAGTGGTGTATCTATCAACATATTGAGAACCAACTAGCCTAAGGTGTCCGTCGGTGTACAATGATCAATCTGGAAAGAAAGAGTGTATGCTTACAACTTTCCAAGTGAAATAGATAATTGAGATAGTCTATCATCCGTGGGATATATGCTATCTAACCTAGAGAGACTACTAAGTGGGAGCCCTGAGGCAGGACTGGACTAGACTTGAAGCAGTTAGGAGGGTAGGAGCCACTAGGGGACTTATCCTAAGCCTCAAATATACTCGACCTAGTTAGTGCATGATGGCTAATCCAAGAAGAAAGCATAGCTGACTCACATCCTCTTAAATGAAGCCAACATGAGATAGCTTATTGACTCCGCAGTAAGGCCTACCAAACTAATAAGGCCCTTGTCAATGTGTAGTGGCTGAGTAAGGAATGAAAGTGTAGTAGACTTATATCCTCCAAAGCAAGAAGAACACTAGGTGACACACTAGTAGGGTAGCACGCCAGCCTAACCTAAAGCAGCTAATGAATGAGTGCCATTGGGTGAGTTATCTCAACTCAAAGTAGACCGAGACAAAAGATATGTGTTTATTTTATATGTTTGTGTGTAGTTTGTGTTTGTGTTATGTCGATGAAGGATTGTATGCCACTTGGGTTCCTTACACCTACCCTAATCACACCATGGTGGATTTGTAAATAAGAATACTTTCAACATGGAATAGATTGAGTTCAAAATGGAATTTTCATTAATAATAGTTATTTTCAAACATGATTTATAATATTTTCCTAAGTAGAGCCCATTGATTGGAAGCATTGGGCTCTCTCTATTATGATTAATAAGCTAATAAGATCCTCCTTGGTACTCCTAATCTATGACAAAAGGGCCTTCCCAAGTGAGTTCAAACTTGCCTCCCATCTTATGATAAGCAACAATCAGTCTCCTTAGAACTAAAATAAGCTCTCCTACTTGGAAAGCTCTAAGATAGACCAACTTGTTATGAGATTGAATCATTTTAGCTTTGTATAACTTCAGGTTTTGTCATGCTCGTAGGTGTCTCTCCTCTAAACCTTCGAGCTCTTTTAACTGTAACTTTGCATTCTGCTCTATTGTCATCTTGCTACCCATAGCTATCCTTAGTGATGGGAGTTGGGCTTCTAATGGTAGAATGGATTTGGACCCATACACTAAGGTGAATGGAGTAGACTGAGTTGGAGTTCTATAATTGGTGCCACAAGGCTTCAATTAATTGCTCATGCCACTATCGCTTCTTATTATTGAGTGTCTTCTTCAGTATTTGGATGAGAGCTTTGTTGAAGGCTTTTGCTAAGTTATTTTCCCTCAGGTAGTTGATGATAGAATATCACCAATATATGTTATGTCTCCGAGAAAATTTGTTGAACTCGATTCTCTTAAATGAAGTATCATTATCAAATATAATTCATCAAGGCACTCTAAACCTATATACAATATGGTTCCTAAAAAATTAGAGCACATGCTAAGTTGTGATCTCTTTGAGTGGAATCATTTTTGCCCATTTGGAAAAGTATTGATGACTAAGATGAACCGATGACCCTTAGAAGAAGGAGGATCAATCTAACCCACTATGTTGATACCAACACTCAAATAGCAATGAGGCCAATGTAGGATGTAGAATGTTGGGTGGTTGGTGTAGGACCACATGTATTTAACATTGGTGGCATTGCCACCATGCAATCTTTGATCATCGATGACTAGTAATATCCTAGTCTCTTGATCATGGCTTTCATCTTCGAACCAGATTAGTTGGCTCCACATAATCCTGAATGTACTTTGGTCATGATCTTATGGGCTTCGTGCTTGTCTAAACTACATAACCACATATGATCGAAAGATCGTCGGTACAAAACACCATCCACAAGAGCATAGGAAAGTGCTCTCTAAATCATCTGATGGGCTTGGGACATCTCTTGAGGTTGTTTGCCTTTACTTAGGTAATCCATGAATGGTTGCCTCCAATCTAACTCCTCATCCTTCTTGGCAATGGAAACCTCCCCTTCATGAGAATACTTTTTGTTGAGTTCAATATCAATAAGGGATAAGACTTGTCTAATTTGGACATTTATTGATATGGACACTTCTTCCAGACTTGCCAACTCCATGGCAAGCTTGGCTAAAGCATACGCTATGGGATTCTCTCATCGAGGATCTTATAAATGGTAACCTCAGATTTGGGCCAACAACTCCATGGTGTACTTATGGTAGTGATGGAGCTTAAGCTTTATAACCTTATAGGACCCAACATTTGGTTGATAACTGAGAATCTCCAAAGATGTTGATGTTGGATGCTTAGTAAGGCGAAGTGGGTGTTGCTAAGAAATTTTAGTGCTTATCCTTTCATTACATGGAAGGGTACAAAGGTAATTAAACTATGAGAGGATCATGGACCATCTACGCCGTTGATAGCGGCGTGTGAGATCTTATAATAGATTAGACCTAAAGATTAAGTTCACCATATGAGGAAACATGTAGTGTTGTAGCTTTTGAAATGCAAAGATTAAAGCGAGGAAATGCTTCTCAATGAGTGGATAATTAGCCTTAGTAGGGATTAGATGATGGTTGAGGTAGTATAGTGCATTTTCCTTCCCTTCATCATTGGCTTGGGACAACAAATCACCAATGGAGTCATCTAACATAGCGTAGTAAAGTATGTGGTTGTCGGATAGAGCTTGAACGGTGATACCATCAAGTAATGCTTGATGTCTTCGAAGGCATGCTCACACTTGTCATCCCACTTAAACTTTTCATCCTTTTTGATAAGTGCTGAGAATGGCTGATATCTTCTCGATAAGTTGGATATAAAGCATCTTAGATATGCCAACCACACTTGCAATAATCAAAGTTACGTTAACTTTTAGGGATGGAATTTCTAATATAGCTTTAATCTTCTCTAGATCAATTTTGATTCCCTAGTATCGGACAACAAACCTAAGGAATTTCCCTGAAGGTACTCCGAATGTACACTTCAGGAGGTTCATTTTGAGGTTAAATTATCTTAACTATTTGAAAACTACTCTCAAGTCAAAGGGATGGTCTTCCTATTCTGTACTTTTGACCATGAGATCATCGACATAACACTCGATTTAATGATATATGAGTTCATTGAAGATTCAAGACATAGCCCACTGGTATGTAGCATCAACGTTTTTAAGGCTGAAAGGCATGACCTTATAGCAATAGATTCTATTGGGTTCTAAAAGTAATGTTTCTTTCATCTTTAGGACCATCTTTATTTGGTTATATCCAAATAAGCCATCCATAAAATAGAAGACTACATGAGATGAGGCAATGTCCACCATCAGATTTAGGATTGGTAGTGTAAATTCATCTTTTGGACATGCCTTATTTAAATCCCTAAAATCGACACATATGTGAATTTGGCCATTCTTTTTCTTAACTTGGATGACACTGGGTAACTAGGTAAGATATTTTTCTTCTCAGATGAAGCCAACATCAATAATTTCTTGACTTAATAAATGACCTATTATTCTATGTTTAATCGCATGCATCTAGGAGCTTGTTTGATAGGATTAGTAGTAGGCTCTATTACTAGTTTATGGATCATTATGTTAGGAGCCAATCCAAGCATCTCTTAATAACTCCATGCAAAGCAGTCCTTAAACTTAGTTAATATCCTAACTAAGTCATTGATTTTAATTTCATTCAATAAAGCGATGTATGTGCATGGATCTTCTAAGTTGATTTCTTTCAGCTCTTCAATGGTTGAATTTATCTCTTCTTTGAACTCTAGTGGTCCATCTTTGACTTCAAAATCATCTGGATTATCTAAAGTTTCTAAGCACATCTCCTCATATGAGTTAATATGATTTTTTGAAATCGATTCCAAATGATTGGTGATGAATAAGTAGTAATCGTCATCATTGACTAGACCCACTGTATGAAATCCTAGTCCCGATCTTAATTAAGAGATTTTGCATTTATTCTTCCATATTATTTCAAAGTAGTCTGACTTGTGATCTAAGTCTACACACCTGTGGATGACTTAGGGCTTCTTTAACTACCAAACCCTCAGCTTCTTAAGAGGAAAGTGGGGTTAGAGCTAAGGTTACCAACTGATGTAACTATTTAACATAAACACTTAGATACACTTACGCTTTACTTTGGAGCCCAATCTTCATCACTATCTTGCTCAACTATCACCTCCAAAGGAATCTACTACTGAGAAGAGTTGGCTAGTATGCTAAATATATAAGACTCATCATATGAACTAGATTTTAAGTTTATATGGATAGTAGGTGTACTCCTGGTAGTTCAGACATATCTTTTATTAGGTGGCCAATAAAGAGGTTTTCCACCCTTGGGACTACCTCTAAACTTGCCTCTTCCTCTGCTTTGTGGAGGTTAAGTAGTCCTACCCATATGTTCAAATGGAGTAATGAACTGTGGGTGGAATTTAATGTTAGGCTCCGCTTCCTCCTCCAAGTGTTCCTCTCCCTTTTATTTTCTTTTCATTTTCTCTTTTCTTTTCTTTTTCCTTTTCTCTTTTTTATTTTTCTTTTCTTTTCTTTTATTTTTAAACTTTGACCAAGTTGGTGAGAATAGACTTGTTGATTTTGAGGGAGGTAGTATGCATCCTCATATATATATGTGAACTATAAATGCTTGAGATCTCCTTTGACACAGATCCACCTCTCACAAACTTCATACGATGTAGAGAGGATGGAACTATGGTGTTCTCATGTATCCATGGTCTCTCAAGAAAAGCATTGAAAGATGTATGTCTATAATGTGAAACTTGGCTTTCTTCTAATCATCTATCTCCAACACTATGGAGCCTAAGGCCTGACCTCACTTTTGGAGTGCAATTCAATTTTCCCATCTTAGACTTAGGAATATTATAGACTAATACTTTCCGTCATAAGACACTTCTAACAATTAGGTAAACACTTTGCTAAAGACTTAGAAGGGTTAACCATAAGATTAGCTTATGCTTTAGGGATTAAGATAATTCACCTAGCCAAATCCAATCCATGTTCACCTTCTCAAACCAAACCTCAAGTTCAATTCAAACATCAAATTCAAATCTAAATCCAAACCCAGATTCAAAAACCAAATGATTGAAGCTCATGATCAAATCCAAACTTGAAACCCTTCCTATGCCATATGACCTATCCCATGGACGTAGCCACATCTTAATCCAAATCAATCCAAAATCAATTGATTTTCTCATAGTCAATTTATATCTTCAATCATTTTCTTAAATATTAATCAAATATATATTCAAATGATCAAAACTAAATCGAACTTAATCAAATTAAATCAAAACCCTTCCTAAGCCATATGACCTATCCCATGGACTTAGCCAAATTTTTATCCAAATAAAGTCAAACTCAATTTATTTTCTCACAATTCAATCATATTTTCAATCATCTTCACAAATTTAAATGAAATATACATTTAAATCAATAAAAATAAATCAAACTAAAGCAAAATCCAAACCTAAGCCACATGACCCAACTCCATGGACTTAGTCAAATTCCTTCACTCCAAAAACCAAATTCAATTGATTTTCTCATGAATCAAATCATACCTTCAATTATATTCATAAATATAAATGAAATATATAATCATCAAGCCAAACCAAAATTGACCCAAGTCAAACCCAACTTAGCCCTTTTGACTTAAAATGTTCAATTGAACAAAAGCTAATTGGAATTAAATTTATATATCAATCCCAAATCCATATATAAACTCAACTAAATGAAACTCAACCCAAAATCAAGCTAACTAAACCCAATTGGTCCACTTGACCTAAAGTGGGAAATTTGACCTATTTGAGCCAAGTCCTAATCCTACCAAAATTGGATTGAACCAAGCCCATTAAAACCTTGCATCATGATTGTTGATCAACCTAGGTTGATCAATTATCATAAATTGGGTCAAACCAAGTCTACTTGGTCATTTGACCAAGTCAACCCCTTAACCCATATGAACCTAAACTAGCCAAATTGTAACCTAAGACAATGATTCATACAAAATCAAAAATAATATTTGAATATGACTTGACCTTCAATTGAGTCAAACCAAACCCAATTGGCCCTCTGGACCCAAGTTGACCCAAATTAACCTAAAAGACCAAATTGGGTCAAATCAAAATATAAACCAAATTGATTACAACTAATGGCTCAAGTTCATTCCAAATTGATTGTTGAACTTGACCAATATCATGATTGGACATAATTGAGCCCAATTGACCTACTTAGCCCAGATTGACCTAAAGGGTCAAGTTGGCCTAAATCAAAACTAAATTCTTATTAATTGAAACCAAAGCTTACAATCATCTTCAATTAGTCAACTAAACCCAAACCAACACCTAACCCATACTAATTTGGCTAATTTGGTCAATTTAGTCAACTTAACCCATTTGGCCTAAATGAATTCAAATGAGCCGAAATTAAATCTAAGCCAAACTAAACAAAACCAATTGAACCAAAACATCCCAAATAATCATATGAACTTGGCCCAACTCTTGGTTTGATCTAATTTGACCAATTGGTCAACTTGATGCAACCTAACCTAATTTGACCTAAATGAGTCAAATTGAGCCAAACCTAACCAAATCAACTCCATTTGAGTTGAAATTTGTGCTAACCACTTTTGGCTCATTTCAAATTTGGCCAAATCAAATATAATGCCAAATGATCATTCTACCCTTAGGTCAAGGGCATCACATGAGACAAATCACCAATGTAAGTGGTCATTTCCATTCTTTCTCCAATTGGTACTCTCCCAATGGTCCACCTAGGCACGGAGCTTGCCCAACCTAACCCAAGGGGTGGTTGGGTCGACCATGATGGATAAGAGGTGAAATCACCTCACCCTCCCCATTGGAGCATTTAAAACCCATAAGACACCCATGATTCCTCCTTGGCAGCCACCTCCACACCTTCAACCAACTAAATTGAGCCAACTCACCTCTTCCACACCCACCACTCGAGATGAGAGCTAAGCCAACATCCAGATTTTTGATCAGAGCCATTCCTTAAGTGCCCAAGCTCATTCCTCGATCAAAAAATGTCATTCCAGATGTCCCAAAATGCACTCCCATTTCACCTAACTTCCCATTTCTCCATTAAACTCAAATTAACTTTGCACACACCTTCCCTAGGCCTCATCGAGCAAGAATGAATCATCTCCCAAGATTCTCGAGCAGGTGTGACTTCAATCAAAGTCAACCTCCAAATAATCAATTCATGGCCTTCTGAGTGAACATCAAGAATTGATCTAATTCTTTCAACAGGCTTCGTTTCCACTAGATGAAGCTTCCTTAATCATTCGAGCCACCAGTCTTGTGCTCCGGCGAGGTGTACTTCCAAAACCGATCCTTAGTCAAAATTTTTTAGAGCATTTTGAAGAAAACTTGCATCTCATGTGATCTTGACCATTGGATCCCCTCCGATTATTATCGTGAAGGTGTGGAATCCTTTTTATTTGATCACGAGCTCAAAAGCTGATCAAGTTCATAATGGTAGATAGACTCCATTCTCCCTCACTTGCGTGACGTTAGATCAGGTATACACCCTCTCATTTTCACTCAAACACACACAAAAATCATTCCTCAGAGCCCTCGCTACTTAAGATGAGCTTCTAGAGCCATTCCTTAAGCTCCAAAGCTCGTTCCTCGATCAAAAAATGACATTCCTACCCATCCCAAAATAGGGTGCTCCCATTTCTGACCTAACTTCCCCATTTCTCCATCAAATTCAAATTAACATTGCACACACCTTCCCTACACCTCGTTGAGTAAGAATGAATCATCTCCCAAGCTTCAGAACCGCGGTGACTTGATCAAAAGCTCCAAATCATCAGTTTATGGCCTTCTGAGCGAACATCAAAGAATTGATCCAATTAATTCTTAACAAGGTTTTGTCTCCACTAGATGAAGCTTCCTTAATCATTCGAACTGCCAGTCTTGAGCTCCGATGAGGTATGCTTCCAAAACTAATCCTTAAGCAAAATAGGTTGGAGCATTTTGAAGAAAACTTGCATCTCGTGTGATCTTGACCATTGGATCCCATCTAATTGATGTCGTGAAGGTGTGGAATCCTTTCGGAGTTGATCCAAGGTTAGGTAAGCTCAAATTAAGTGAGCAATGGTGGATAGACTCCATTCTCCCTCACCTGCATGACATTAGATCACGCACTGTCCATTCTACGTGATAAGAATAGACGGTCATGAAATTATGGTTAATCCACATGCGTGGGAAAACCATAAGAGTAATTGATTAAGTCCCTTAATCAAACTAACTATTAATCATGAGCCAATTGCATTAGGCCCCATTTATTTCCTAGGATCATTGCAAGTTTATTTTCCATGCATATCATGTTGGCTCATAATTATTTAGTTAATTACATTAAGGTGACATAAGTAAGGGTAATTAATTCATCTAATTAAGGGTTTAACTTATTAACCCATAAAATTAACTTAATTACATTTCCTTAAATTAAATTAAATCACTAATGTGGGATTAAAACAACATGTGATGATTTCTCTTCTCCTCTTTAAATAAAATCAAATCCAAAAACTTAATTATTAAAGAAGCTTGGTTTGCTTTAAGTAATCTTATTTGATTTGATTGTCTTGAAGAACTAGTTTGGTTGAATGAATCACATGCTTATATTTGATTGTCCTCTTTCCAATCATGTTAAATTTGGTATGTCATTTGAATTAAAATTTGGTGCGTTACTTGGTGTCTTAGAAAACTTGGTGTGTTACTTTAATGAAGAAATGTTATCAAAATTTGTTCTCATTAAAAAAAATAATAATAAAAACCTAAAAAAAAAAAACTAATAAACCTAAACCCAAAATAAATAAATAAAAAAAATAAATTAAATAACCCTAAAATCAAAATCATAAACTTAACCCTATTAAATAAAATGAACCCAAAACCAAACTTAAATAACCCAAAACTCCATAAAAACTACTTAAATAAACTGTGACCAACCAAAACCCTAAAACCTAAAACATCTTAATAAACCAACTTTAAAATAAAAAAAAAAAAATACCCTAACCCAAACCCAAAACCTAACCACAAACACTAAAACCTAATCCTAAAATAAATCCTATTAAACCCTAAATAACCCTAAACTATAATACCCTAAAAATAAAAAAAAAATAAAAATACCAAAAAATAAAATAAATAAATAACCTAAAACTAAACCTAAAAAAAATAAAAATAAAATAAACTAAAATAAAATATATAAACCTAAACTAAATTAAAATAAAATAAACCTATAAAACTTAAATAAAATAAAATTAATTATAATAAAATAATAAACTTAAAGTTAATATAATAAATAAAATAAAACTAAATAAAACCTAAAACATAAAATAAACCTAAAATAAATAAAAATAAAACCTAAACCCTAAACTAAAAAAACTAAACCTAAAATAAAATAAAATAAACAAAATAAAATAAACCTAAACCTAAACTAAAATAAACTAAATTAAAATAATAAAACCATAAAAATAAATAAACTAATCCTAAACCCCAAACTAAATAAAATAAATTAAACTAAAAAAAACTAAACCTAAACTAAAAAATAAAAACCTAAAAATAGTCCTAAAATAAAAACTTAAAACCTAAAAATAAAATAAATAAAAAAACCTAAACCTAAATAAAATAAAAATGTAAAATGAAATAAAAATATAAACTACAACTTAAACCTAAAACTAAACTAAAATAAAATAAATAAAACCTAAACTAAATTAAAAAAAATAAATAATATAAACTAAACCTAAAATTAAAATGAACTAAACCTAAAATAAAATAAAATAAAGCAAAATAAAACCTAAACTAAAAAATAAATAAAAATAAATAAAATAAATATATAAAAACCCTAACCATAAACCTTAAACCCTAAAAGCCTAAACCCTAAACCCTAAACCCTAAAAGCCTAAACCCAAAACCCTAAACCCTAAACCCAAAAGAACTTGTTTATGGTTTTAACTTCTTAATTGTTATATTTGTTGATTAAGCCTATGTTTAGGGTGGCCTTGATCGGCTACGTTGGTTGGTGGATCTGCATGAATTTTTGGGTTTTTACCTTTGGTCTTTGTTTGTTTTGGGTGGCTTTGATGGTGGCTATTTCTTGGCTAATGCCTTGTTTGGTTGGTTGCTTTACTATGGATTGGCTAGATGTTTTATTGATTAGTTTCCAATTTAATCTTGATGATAGATACTGGAACTTGGCTAGCTTTTGGCTATTGGCTATTTGGTTTAATCGATGTAAGTTGGCTATGATGGCTGGGATGTTTCCCCTATTATCCTTTTGGTTGGTAGAACCATATGTGATTGTAATCCATCTTAAAGTTTGGATGCTGATATCCCAGAACCATTGAGATGAATGTGACTGAGCCTGAGCCTTATCTAAGATTTTTATCATTTTATTTCTTTTGTGTACTTAGTTTGTCCTTATTTCTAGATGCTTATCACTATCTTAAGTTCTTTTCCGATTTGTGGCTTTCGTAAGTGGTTTGTGCATCTAAGATTTCAAGAAATCAATGGCTTTGGCAGCCCATCTTGGAATTATGTGATGTTTCTTTCTTATTTTTGTCTTTAATTTCTTTATGGTTTTCTTATAATAGGTAGGGTATTTATCTCTTTAGGCTAATCTCTATAAACAAGTTTAGAGATTTATCCCCTTTAAAGACCTTGTATCCCTTACTTTTTGGTAATAAAATTTGGCCACTTTTAATTTAAAAAAAGTGGTGGTGGGGGATCTTGAGGTGTTGGAGGATATGGAGGTGGTGGTTGGAGTAGTCGTGGTTATGGAGGTAGGAGGAGCGACGTAGGTTATAGCCATGGTGATGGAGGAGAGATTGGGGAAATGATGGTGGATCCCATTATAGAGTCGAGGTGGTTTTGATCAACTGGGAAACTAAAATGGTCGATCCGATAATACTTATGGAACTCTTTCTTTATAGTATAAATTCTAGTTATCTAGTTTTATTTGTTCTATGCATACTCATTTTTATCTATGTTGTCATTTGTGTTAGAAAGCTAGTGTGTTACATGGTTGATGAATTTGAAAAGAAGAAATGTTGAATCTGAATTTGTTCTCTGTTAAAAAAAAAACAAAATCCTAAACCCTAAACTAAAACTTGAACCATAAACCTTAAACCTAAACCTTAAACCGAAAAACTTAAGCCCTAAACCATAAAATCCCTAAACCCTAAATTGTAAACCCTAAAAATGCTAAACTAAAACTAAACCCTAAAACATAAACCCTAAACCTTAAACCCTATACCCTAATCCCTAAACCCTAATACCTAAATCCTAAACCCTAAAAAGCAGAAAACCTAAACCTAAACTAAATAAAACATAAAAATATAATAATGAAAAAAACTTAAACCAAATAAAATAAAAAATAAAAAAAATAAAAAGATAAACTAAAATGTAAACCTAAACCTAAAATGAACATAAAATAAAAATAAAACTAAACTAACATAAAATCAATAAAAACCTAAATTAAACTAAAAAAATAAAAACCTAAATAAAATAAAACTAAACCTAAAATAAAAATAAAATAAACCTAAAATAAAATAAAATAAAATAAAATAAACAATAAAAATTAAACCTAAAAATAACCTAAAAATAAATAAAATAAAACATCAATCTTAATTAAAAAACCTAAACACAATAAAAATAAAATAAACCTAAACTTAAAATAAATTAAATAAAACTTAAACCTAAACCTAAAATAAATAAAATAAAATGAATAAATAAACCTAACTAAAATTAAAACCTAAAATAAATCTAAAATAAAACCAAAACCTAAACCTAAAACTTAAACTAAACCTAAAATAAAAAAATAAAACCTAAACCTAAATATAAAGTAAAATAAAACTAAACTAAAATAAACCTAAACCTAAACCAAATAAAACTAAAAAAACTTAAACTAAAATAAATAAACATAACTAAATAAAATAAAATAAACCTAAATAAAATAAAAATAAAATAAACTAAAATAAATAAATAAAATAAACTAAATAAACCTAAACCTACCATTTTTCTTAACTTAAATAAAATAAAATAAAATAAATAAAAAAACCAAACCCTAAACCCTAAACCTACAACCATAAACCTGCAAACCAATCAAAAAACCCCTCCTCCGATTCCTCTCGGCTGTGCTCCCTCTCTGGCAATTTTGTGTTCCTGTGCAATTTTCTGCGGTTTGGCTGCATTTCGAGCTCCTCCGATCGTGATCGCTATTTTACTGCTTGGTTGTGCTTCCTCTCTCGGCTTGGTTGCTTATGTGACTCTCTCTGGATCATTCAATGGCGGAGGCATCGCTCTCCGCAGCGTTGCTCCGGATCTTGTAGGCTTTGCCCTCTGATCCTAAAGGTACTTTGGATCTGATTTCATCCGTTAATGCGCCTGCTGTCAAGTTCTTTAAGGACGCTCTTTCTGGTAAGATCCCTAACTCTAATGCCTCGGTTAACTTAATTTCAACCTCATTCTGGATTGCTTTTCATGTGTTCTCGATGTGGAGAAATTAGCTAAGTCTTTGAGTTCTCTTTGGTTGGTAAATTCTCTCAGCCCTACTCTAGATAATATCCGATCATTCTTCCATAGCTTAAAGCTTTCAAGAGTCTTCACTATTGGGCTGATTGATCCTCGACATATCCTCATTCAATTATCAAATGATTTAGATTATTCTTGAGTCTTTGCACGTCGCTCCTATTTTGTGTATAATTATCAAATGCGGCTCTTGAAATGGTCCCCCCTTTTTGATGTCAAAGAGGAATCCCCTATTGTTCCTTTATGGCTTGCTTTTCCCAACATGAGAATTCACTATGTTACTCACCAAGTTGTTTGTGGTTGGTGCTATTTTAGACCCTTCAAATTGATCAAGCCACTACCGCTAGATCTCGACCATCTATTGCACGTATCTTGGTTGAGATTGACATTTCCAAAAAATACCCTAAAGAAGTTTGGATCGGATCAAAAAAATTCGGATATAATTAGAAAGTAGAATTTGAAAATTTCCCTATCTTTTGCACTCACTGTAAGATCCATGGTCATGATCATTCTGAATGCTTTGTGCTACACCCTAACCTTAAAAAGAATAGACCACAGGATACTAATACCTCTCTTGGAACTGGGAAAACCAATAAGTTAGCTTATGTGCCTAAAGCTACTCATAATGGAATTCACCCTCCTACACCTACCCCTTTATTACCTATGATTTGTCTAATGAAAATATTCGAGCTTGGTATAAATACTACTATTGAGGTGTGTGAACTAATGATAACTTACCTAACTACTCTACTTGTAATAATTTGGCTTCTCATGACAATCCTTTGCTTCATTTGAATATTAATGACAATTTGAATGGGAATCTTATATTGGATCAAAATAATGTTGATCCTTTGGTGTTAGACCAAAATCTGAATATGCATCATGGCAATGAAAATGATATTTGTACTATTAATGGTGCAAGAACCTCCCCTATTTCTCTAAGTGATACTCACAATCCAAATTTCTCATTCTAACTCGATCTTGAAGAAGGAGAAATCACCTACTAAAATATTGATGCTACTCCTATTCGGATACTAAAACCAATCCCTTTTTGATGGAGATACTTTGGATACGATAGACCCTTCTTATTAAAAAAATCTTATAAAGCCAAAATGACTAATAATAACTTCACTAGAACCACACATTCTTTTCTAACACCTCACAAATAATTATGTCCTGCTCTTTTCCTTTTTTTGTTTCCTCTTTTTCTTACCTTTTCCTTTCTGGTTTTTTTTTATTATGATTAATTTTCTTATTTGGAATATCAGGTTGTGGGACTCTCCTGTCCCATGTTAGAACTCTATCGCACTCATAACATCAAATTTCTTGTTATTATTGAGCCTTTCATTAACTCTTCCAAGATTTCCCATGTTGCTAGATCGCTTGGATTTCAAAATTTCTTCTTCAATCTTAATAATAAAATTTGGTGTTTTTGGAATAATTCCATCACCATTTCCATCGATGATCTTGATTAATTGGTTAATGTCAAAATCTCATTAGGTGAGTTTTGCTTTTGGTTCCTTTATCTATGCTTCTTGTAATAGAGCGGTAGGAACATCCTTTGGAATCACTTAAGAACCTTGCCTCCTCGTTAACCTTCCTTGGTTGGTTGGGGTGATTTCAACACTATCATTTTTCTTGAAAGGAGGGAGGATGTTCTCTAACCTCCATTCCATGGAAGACTTCTCTAATATGATCCTAGATTGTGTCGATTGACATTGGTTTTGATGATTACACATGGCATAACTCTAGACTTTGGCAAAATCTTGAGGACCCTCTTTAATTCTCTTTGGATCAATCAATGGCCTCTTTCTTATTGAGCATTTGAGCAAAACTTTTGTCATGCTCCTCTTTTGATCTCTATCAAAACTCCCCTAATCCTTCTACTCCCTCACCTTTTAGATTCCAAAATATGTGGACCCAACATGGCGATTTCACTAATGTTATTTTCACTAATTGGATGGCTCCTGTTCACCCGGATAATTCTATTAAAGGCATGATTCGGCTTTGGCTTAAGCTCAAGAGGCTTAAACAAAACCTCAATTGGTGGAACAAGCATATTTTTAAAATCTTTTACCAATCTTAAAGCTATGGAACAAGTGGTTTGTTCTCTTGAAGGAGTCTTAACGATCCCGATAAGCTTGACGAGTTGAGCATTGCCAAAGATAGCTTGATTAATTACCAAAATATGGAGGAAACCTATTGGCGTCAAAAAGCCTCTAACAAACATATTGCTGATGGTGAAAGAAACACTAGGTATTTCCATGCTATTTGCAATAAATGGAAAGCTTTAAACTCGATTAAGAAAATTAAGAACTTTAATGATGGTGGATAGCGATATAAAATTAAGGAATCTTACATCACTTTCAAAATTTATTAAACTCTAATCCTTCGTTAAAACCCCTCAACACCCATCTAATCCCTTCTATGATTAGATGAGGATAACCATTTGCTCACTATGCGTCCCTCGAGAGATTAGTAGTACTCAATAGCATGAACATTTGTTGTTGTACGATGGTTTTACGACTCATTTCTTTCAGCATTGTTGGCCTTTTATTAAATCGATCTTGTTGATCTTGTTATTGATTTCTTTGATGGCGCCTATTCCTAGATATTTTCAAGTACTTATTTTCCTTATTCCCAAAACCAACAATCGAATCTTGGGGTGATTTTAGACCTATTAGTCTTTGCACCTTTTTCCAAAACTCATTGCTAAATTAATTAATAATAGGATTAGCTCCACCTTAACTATAATCATCTCCCCAACCAAAGCGGCTTTGTTAAAAAATAGAGCCATATCGATAATATTCTTCTCACACAAGAGCTGGTTCACGACATTGATGTTTCTTCCAGAGGAGGTAATATTTTCTTCAAACTGGACATCTCTAAAGCCTTTGACAACCTCTCATGGGATTTCCTCTTTCAAATCTTACATTTGTTTGGTTTCTCTGATAATTTTATCCAGCTTATAAAAAGTTGTATCACTAACGTCTAGTTTTTTGTTATCATAAATGGTGAGTCCCTTAGTTTCTTTACTTCGAGCCATGGTTTTGCATCAAGGTGACCCTCTTTCTCCTTCTCTTTTATCATTGTTGAATATCTTTTTGAGGAGCCTCAATGATCTTTTCATTAAAAACCTAACATGGTTTATAAAAGTCATGGTGGTTTCCCTGTTTCTCATCTTAGCTTTCCTGATGATTTTATAATCTTCTGCAATGCTTCTCTTCAACATGTTAAAACTATTAAGAATCTCTTAAATGACTTTGGCAAAGTTAGTGGACTCTTCCTTAATGAAAGAAAATGTTGTTTTATTCCCTCAGCTAAGATTCCTACCAATAGACTAAATCAAATCTCCAGAATTACTAATTTTAAGCATAGTCAACTTCCCATTAATTATCTGGGCTCACTTTTAAAGGCGAAAAGATCTCATCTTTTGATGACCTTATTCAAATATCTAATAAAATTTCAATTTGGGAATTTCATTTACTCTCTTTTGGTAGGCTTACCTTGATTGAGCACTCTTAATTCCATGCCTTTATATCTCATCCAAACCATTGTGCACCATTTCTATCATCAAATTGAGCATCTCTAAACAAATTTTTAGGGCTCCAATACCTCTTCTAAAAAAATGCAGACCTCTTGGTTTAAAAGTTGTGGCACTTTGAAGGTGGTCTTGGTTGTAAATCCATAAAAGAAGCTATCAATTCCTTTTCCTATAAACTCTGGGTAGGAGTAATCATAGTCTTTGGGCTAATTTCATGACTGCTAAATATTGCCAGGGTAAACACCCCCTCATTTGTCCCTTTAAACCGGGTGATTCTCCTGTGTGGAAAAGACTTTGTTCTGTCAAATGGGATGTTGAATCCTTAATTTTTTGGGGCATTAACTCTGGCACTTCTTTCTTTTGGCAAGATAACTGGAGTGGAGGTGGATCCATTGATGACTTACTCTCCACCCATTCCTCGCTATTAGAGTAAACTCTTTACGGCATAACAACAAGTGGAACAATAGTAAGCTTCTGATTTTATCCCTTTTACTTTCTTGAATATGGTTTCTACTATTCCTATCACTCCAATCAATCAAGACCGATTCTCTTTAAGCTCACATAATGGTGATTTCAACCTCAAAAATGTGTGGCACCACATTAAAGATACTTATGATTCCTCCTATGTGTTCTCTAAACTTTGAAATAACAATATCCCTACTTCTTATTCTGTTCTTACTTGGTGTATTCTAAAAAATTTTATCCCTATTGATTCCTTGTTGTGGGGAAAAGGTTTTCATTTACCCTCTAAATGTCAATGTTGTTTCCATATTGAGAATGTTAATCATGTTTTTGTCAATGGGGCCATTGCTTCAAAACTTTGGATTTGGTATGATGATCTTTTAACCTTGTCAATTTCAATGGCTCTCTTACTTTATATCAACTTCTTGAAGTCTATTTTGATAATATTATTCGTGTCACATTAAAGTCATCGCTATCACTCTTATGGTTCATATGGATGGATCAAATGATGCAAAACATCGTGGGATCCCTATGAACCATGAATTATTACTAGAACTAAAACAAAATTCATGACTTGTTTAAAGCCAATCTTATTCATTAGACAATTTAAAGGTAAATTTGTGGCCAATAAAGCGGGTTTTATTCTGCGACCAACCTTATTGTCAAATGACGATTATTTGGAAAAACCTCTTGACCACATTATTAAAATTAATCGATGGCTCACTTCCCATAATGGCTCACGGTTGTGGTGCATTTTGAATTCTAAGGGTATAGTACTATGTGCTTTTGCTTATCCCCTTCTGCCTTTGTCCCATTTACTAAGCTTATGGCGGTTCAGCACTTGAGATTTTCCTCCAAAATGGGCTCAATATTTGGATTGAGGTGGATGCTCTTCTCTTGATTGATCTTTTGACTTCCACCAAAATGAGCGACTAAATTGTACTACCTCCTCAAGCAAACTAGAGCTCTTCTTTCCCAATTTTAACATCACTCATGTTTATGAAGGAAATGCTTTTACCTTGCTGGGTGCTAGATCGATGGTATCATTTTCTTTGATCAACTTTACCCCAAACACTTGCGTGGGATTAACTTGGATAATTGGGTTTCCTTATCTCGACTTAAGCTAACCTTTTGATGTATACTTGGATAATTCAGGTTTTTTTTGTGGCTATTTTCTCTTACTCTCAGCTGGATTGGGCTTTCATGTTTGCCTCTCTCTTTTGTTTCTACTTTGTTTCTCCTCTCTTTCTGGCCCTTGCTGCTAGTCTATTTTTTTGATCTGGAAAGGTCTTGTTTTTAGGACCTATTTCTATATTATTGTCTTTATGACTTATGGCTGTTTTATGATTCTCGATTTTCCTACAGTTGGTTTTATTATCATCTGTATTTTTGATCACACATGTTGTAGCTCTCTTCATCCTAGTTCTGTTTATCATAGTCAGAATTCTCCTCTTTTATTTTGGGCTCATTTTTATGAACTCTCTACTCATAATGGCTTTTCCTATGGTCAACTTGTTGGTATCCCCTTTCTTAGTTGTTCTTGGACCCTTGAGGCTACTATCGATGTTTAGACTTATGTCCCATTCTCGGCAGTTTGGAGTTACTTAAAGGATTTTATTCCTTTGAGATCCCACAGGATTATCCATCGATTTCTTGGTTCTTTACTAATGCTTTTGGTGGACTCTTGGCTTGTTGGTAATGCTTGCCTTGGTTGTTGGCTGGATTAATACTCCATCTTGTCATGGGGCTTTGTGGTTTGCTCGGCAACTCCCCTTTAGTTGTTGATTCTGGGTGGATTTTGCTTTGAACCCCTTAATGGTTTATTATATGCCTATCATCTTAATTCATTATTTTACTTTATTTGTTTTTGCCTTCTCCATCTTCTTGCAGTTAAACTTGTTTTTATTGCAATATTTATCCTGGGTGGGTGGCTTTATGGCAAATAAACTGGTTCTTGTTGTCTTGGTTGTTTCTTATCTTGGATTTTTCCTGTCTTGGTTTTTCAGGAGTCCTATGTTGGCTCAATCTTTGTTGTGTAGGACTTGGTCCTATGCTCAAGTTGTTTCACGTTGCTATTGAGGATTTTTGGTGTTTCTTTGTCTGATTCTTGCATTCAAGATACCTATTATTATGCTATATCTACTTGGTTGTTAACTATGGCTTTGTCTACTCTCATTGTGTGGCTTTATAACTTGCTATCCTTTCTGTCTTGAATGTTGTTGTCCTAATTGTTCTGTCGGAGTTTTTTGCCTTGGTTTTCTTTGTCTTTGTTTTCTTTGGATTCTAATGATGATACTCATTTGAATCCAATTTTTGATCTTTTTGTTGGTGGGTTCCATTGTGGCAATAACCTCTCTATTGTTGGGGTTGGCTCTCTGAAAGCCTGAGTTGTTCTCGTCTGGGCTACAGTTCATCACACTTAGTTATGTTCTTCATTACCCTGCTATTCCCTCTCGATCCTTAGGTTTTCTTTGTCGTATGCTTGTTTATCTTGATTGGGTGGTATTTTTTGGCTAGTTACTACCTTTGTTGTCTTGTTATCTCGGTTGTTTGTTAATGGATTATGATTTTTTGGTCTGAATGGTCTTTTGATGTAGCTCGATTGTATTCATTTGGTGCCTTTTTTGGTTGGTTGTAGTCTTTTCACGTGTTATTTATCTTTGCTTTGGATATTGATAAGGGTTTCAACATGTTGCCTTCTCTGTTTGTATGCTCTTTTCGATTATGTTGTTTGATTATTTTGGTCATTGGTGTATGGTATGGCTTTCTTGATCTGGTATTCTATCTACTTGGGTTTCTAACCTTTGCTAGGTCTTTTGATTCTTTGTCCCTTCTGTCTTGGTTGGCTTTCTGCTCTTGGCTATTTTTTTGTCTTGGTTATCTGTTGTCTTGTTTTGGATTCTAATGTGGATCTAATTTGTATCCATGTTTTGATCTATCCTCTGGTGGGATCCAATGCTGCACTAACTATTTTGTTGTTGGGTTTGTTTTTCTGATTGCCCTTTCTGTTTCTATCTAGGGTATTATTTTATTATTTGTGATCTACACTACCCTTGCTATTTCTATTCCCAATGGGTTGTTGCTTGTCTTTCTCATTGAATGCAATCTCTATGTATCCCTATGTGTCTTCGTGGCTATCTTTCTTGCTACCTTGGCTATTTTTTTCTCTTGGTTATCTTGTCATGTTTTTGGATTCTCTTGTGGATCCTATTTGGGGATCATCTTGGAGTGCAATCTCTATGTATCCCTTGTTGTCTTGGCTTTGGGTCTTGGTACTCTGCTATTTTTGGTCTTTGTTATCTCTTGTCATGTTTTTTGATTCTAATGTGGATCCTATTTGGGCTCAGTATTTCCCATCAGGATCAGTCAGTTTGTCGTTCTTGGAATACAATCTCTATTATTAAGGGGTGGTCTCAGCACTCTTGTCTTATCTTTTGCCTTCATTTTTGGTTGATGATTCTACGGTCTTAGTCAAACCACTTGGGCTGCTATTGATTATCCTTATTGGGTATTTTCTTTACTTTTGGTTTTTTGCTACCTTTCCAATTGTTTTTTGCCAACTATTGATATGGATACTAATAATGACTTGTTCAAATGCATTCTTTATTTTGATTGGGCTCATTTTACGGACTTTACATCTACCTCAAGGCACTTCAAAGATTCATTTATATATCCCTGGGATGGTGTAACTTATAGACTCATTGACTTGCTTAGTTCTACCTCTTCTTCTTGTTTCATATGGATGGTTTCTATCGCCTATTTCATATATAATATCCTGTATGGGTGGTATATGGAGGATCATTTTGACATGGGATCCTCATTTATCGCCCTTAACAATTTTCTCTTTATATTCTTTATAGTTTTGTTTAGGTCTAAGTAATAAAGCCACAAGACTTTCAACAATTGGTATTATCTTCTCTCGGTTTGTTGGCTATGATGGTGTGAGGATTCACTCTCTTTTGGTTTTGGTAGTAGCTCTTATGATGTAACCCTTCTGAGTTTGGATGCACATATTTGCATCCGCCCCAACTTATGTGGTGGAGGAGCCTTCTCTATCTCAATTCCTTACTATCATTCTCAGATTATGTTGTTTTCATTCATCCTTTTTGTATATTATCTTGTTCTAATCTCTTTCTTATTGTTATTTTACGGTGATTCTCTCTTGTCCTGTCGGTGATTCTCTTGCAAGTTTGCTCCATATTGTCATGCATTCTCAAGTTCTTGAGCTATGGCCCTAACCTTTCTTTGGCTTATTATGTTTATCTACTTGTATCTTTTGATTGCTTTAAGGTCTTCCTTTGCTTTTGGATGTACTTAGATAGATTTACTCCTTAGGCTTGTAGCTCTTTGGTGGATTTTATCCCCTTTAAGGACTTTGTAACCCCCTTTTTGTGCAATAAAATACCCCTACATGGGGCTTCCTTTAAAAAATAAATAAAATAAATAAATAAATAAAAATAAAAAAATCCTAAACTTTAAACCCTAAATAATCCTAACCCTAAAACCTTAAACCCTAAGCCTTAAACCCAAAATAAACCTAAACCTAAAACCCTAAACTTAAACCCTAAACCCAAACCTAAAACCAACACTAAACCTAAACCTTTAACCTAAACCCAATCCTAAACATTAAACCTAAAACTAAAACTAAACCTAAACCCAAAACCTAAACCCTAAACCCCAAACCCAAAACCCTAAAAAATAAAAAAACCTATAAAAAACTAAACTAAAACCTAAACCACAAACCCTAACCCTGCACCTAAATAAAGAATAAACCTAAAACTAAACCTAAACCTAACCAATAAACCACAAACCCCAAACCCAAACTTAAACTAAAGTAAATAAATAGTAAAAAAGAAACTTAAAATAAAATAATAAAACTAAACTTAAACCTAAACCTAAAATGGGAATAAAATGGTAAACATCACCTAAACTAGGCTGATCTAGATCTGGAGGCAAATAAAATCATGGTGGTGGTGGGGATATGGATAATATGGAGGTGGTGGTTAGGCTGGTGGTTATGGAGGAAGGAGGAGCGAGTTACAACCATGGTGGTAATAAAATATATGATGGTGGATCAGTTAATAGAGAGAATGGACATGAATTATAGAAATTGAAGAATGGGTGATCCGCCTTGTCGAGCCATTGTAGAGATTGTTCTAGTTATCTGGTTTTGATTTTCCTATTCATGCTCATCTATCTATGTTGCTTATGTCTTTAAACTTGGTGTGTTACTAGTTGATGAAATCAAAATATTGAATCTTTTATTATCTTTTAAAACCAAAACCACCCTACTAACCAACCCAACCTAAACATAAACCCCAAACCCAAATCCTAAAACCCAACCACTAAACCACACCCTAAACTCACCCTCTAACCCTACTATAAACATTAAACTCTGGGCCCTACCACTAAACCCTAACTACTAAACCTAAACAAATGACCTCCACCACACCTATGAGGTTCAACACTACCCTAAACTAATCTAAATAAATAAATAATAACTAAATGAGCCTAAACCTAAACCTACTTAACTACCTAATAAATAAAATAAAACTAAATAAGATAAGATAAATAAACTAACTAAAAGAAAATAATACCTATATAAATAAATAATTAAAAATAAAAAAATAAAATAAAATGGATAAAATAAAATAAAAATAAATAAAACTTAAATAAAAATAAACCCAATAAACTAAAATAAATAAAAAAATAAAAAAAAAAAAAAACTTAACCTCAAATAAATAAATAAAATAAAATAAAATAAACCTAAAATAAAATAAATAAATAAAATAAACTAAACCTAAACTTAAATAATAAAATAAACAAAAACTAAGCTAAACAAAAAAAAAACCTAAAATAAATAAAATAAAACCTAAAATAAACCTAAAAAAAAAAAAATAATAACCTAAACCTAAACTAATAATAAAAATAAAACTTAAAGAAAAATAAAATAAAAATAAAATTAAAAAAAATAAATCTAAACCTAAACCTAAACCAAAAAAATAAATTAAAATAAAAAACCTAAAACATAATAAATAAACTAAACTAAATAAAAATAAAAATAAATCTAAATAAATATAAAAAATGAAATAACTATATAAACCTAAACCTACTAGTTTACTTAATTTAGAAAAAAACAAACAATAAATAATAAAAAAAATAACTCAGGACCAAACTGACAAAACTAAAATAAAGTGATAAACCCTAAGCCCTAAAACTAAACCACAAACCCTAAACAAACCCTAAATATAAACATTAAACCCTAAAAAAAAAAAATAACAAACCTCAACCCTGAACCCAAACTAAAACCAAAACCCTAAAATCTAAACCTAAATCTTAAACCTAAAAACTAAAAACTAAAATAAATAAAAACTAAAACCCTAAAACCTGAGCACTAAAATAAAACCACAAAACCTAAACCTAAAATAAAATAAAATAAAATAAATAAACTTAAAACCTATAAAATAAATTAAAAAATAAACTAAAATAAAATAAACAAAAACATGTTCTAAAAAATAATAAACTAAAAAAATAAAACCTATTAAAATTAAAACTACCAAATAAATTAAAATAAACTTAAGATAAAATAAAATAAAAAAAATAAATAAAATAACCAAAAAATAAACCTAAAAATAAAACCTAAAATAAATGAAAATAACACACAACTTCACTAAAAAAAAACTACACTAAATAAAATAAAATAAACAAAATAAAATCAACTAAACTAAACTAAAATAAATAAAACCTAAACCTAAACCTAAAATAAACTAAATAAAATAAGATAAACTAAAATAAACTGGCTAAGAAAATAAAACCTAAAAATAAAACCTAAAATAACAACTTAAAAACTAAACCTAAAAATAAATTAAAAACCTAAAACTAAACATAAAACAAAAAAATAAAACCTAAACCTAAAAAAAATAAAATAAAATAAAATAAAACTAAAAAATAAACCTAAAATGAGCTAAACCTAAATAATAAACTAAAATAAAAAGTTAAAATAAAATATAAACCAATATAAATAAACTAAACTAAATAAAAATAAAATAAAACCTAAATATAAAATTAAAATAAACAAAATAAATAAAATAAACTAAATAAACCTAAACCTACAAACTTGCTTAAGACTAAAATCTAAAACCTAAACCATAAAGAAATAAAATAAAATCCAAACCCTAAAATCTAAAACCCAAAATGAACCATGGACTAACTAAAACCCAAAACCTAAATAAAACCCTAAACTAAAAACTAAACCAAATAAAAATGCTAAAGAAACCACAAACCCTAAACCATAAACTTTGAAAAACCCTAGTTTAAAATAACCATAACCATAAACCTTAACCCTACCAAAATCCACCTAAACCTAACTAACTCTATGCATAAATACCTAAAAACTGATGACTCTTACCTAAATAAAATAAACTACCTTAAATGAGCTATCTTAAAACCTAAAAACTGCACTCCAACTTCCTCTTTCTACTGAGGCCACTAAACTCACTACTTAAAAACTAACCACTAAATCCACAACTTACTACCACTGACTGACCCTAAACTAACCCAAAAAGAATAAACCCTAAACTTTTCCTAACACTCAATAAACTTAAAGTAAATAAATACTTAAAACCTAATAAACTAAACAAACCTAAACAAATGGGAATAACCTTGGGAACATCACAGTCAAGATCTAGATCTGGTGGAGGCACATAGCGGCTATCATAGTGGTGGTGAGAGATATGGCGCTGTTGGTGGATATGGAGGTGGTGGTTAGAGCAGTGGTGGTTATGGAGGAAGGAGGAGTGACCAAGGTTACAACCATGGTGGTGGCAGAGAAAGAGATCGGGGATATGATGGTGGATCCTGTTAATTGAGAGGCCAAGGTGGTTCCGATGGGAATTAGAGAAACTGAAGAATGGGTGATCTGATCTATTGCTTATCGAACTATTCTTTATAGTAGAGATTGTTCTAGTTATTTAGGGTTTTTGATTTCCCTATTCATGCTCATAATATATTTATGTTGTCGCTTATGTCTTAGAAAACTTGGTGTGTTACCTAGTTGATGAAATCAAACAGAAGAAATGTTGAATGTGAATTTATTATCTTTTTAAAAAAAACCAAAAACCTTAAACCCTAAACTAAAACCTAAACCCAAAACCTAAAACTTAAACCCTAAACCTAACCTAAAACAGTAAATATACCCTAAACCCATACCCTAAAACCCTAAACCCAAAGCTAAAACCTAAACTAACTTTAAACCCTAAACCCTAAACCCTAAAAAAAACTAAAATAAAACTAAACTAAATAAATAAAATAAAATAAATAAAAAACCTAAAATAAAATATAAATTAAATTAAATTAAAATAAACTAAGATTAAAAAGATAAAATAAAAATAAAACATAACTAAAATAAATAAATAAAACCTAAACTAAACTAAAAAAATAAAAACCTAAATAAATAAAATAAAAGAAAAAACATAAAATTAAAATAAAATAAACCTAAACATAAACTAAATAAATAAAACTAAATAAATAAAGCCTAAACTAAACTAAACTAAAAACAAATAAATAAAATAAAAATAAAGCTAAACCTAAAGTAAAAAATAAAACCTAAAATAAAACCTAACTACTTAAAAATAAAATAAACTAAAACCTAAAATAATAATAAAAAATAAAACTTAAAAAGCTAAAATAAAATAAAAAAAATAAAAATAAAACTAAACCTAAAAAATAAGAAATAAATGAAAAAAAATCTAAACTAAAATAAATAAACCTAATATAAAAAACTAAATTAAATAAAAATAAAAATAAACCTAAATATAAATAATAAATAAAATAATAATAAATACATAATAAATATACTAAATAAATTAAGTTAACCTAAACTACCAATTTATTTAATTTTTTTTAAAAACCCTAAACCCAAAACTAAAAATAAAACCTAAAAATAAACCTAAAATCAAAACCTAAAACTAATCCTAAAATAAAATAAAACCTAAACCTACTAAAAAACCAACATAAAACCTAAACCTAAAATAAAAAATAAAATAAAACTAAACTAAAAATAAATCTAAACCAAAACCTAAACCTAAAATAAATTAAAATAAAAATCTAAACTAAAATAAATAAACTAAATTAAATAAAATAAAGAAAATCTAAATGAAAATAAAAAATGAAATAAACTAAAATAAATAAAGTAAACTAAATAAACCTAAACTACCAATTTAATTAATTAAAATAAAATAAAAAAACCCTAAATCCTAACTAACCTAACCCTAAACTCTAAACTAAAAAAAAAAAAAAAAAACTAAAACAACCTTAAACCCTACCAACCCTAAACTAAAACCTAAACCTAAACACAAACCAAAACACTAAACCCAAACACTAAACCCTAATCCCAAACCTAAACCCTAAACCATAAAATAAAACCCTAAATCCTAAACCTAAATAAAAATAAAATAAAATAAAATAAATAAAAACTAAAACCTAAACCTAAACCAAACAAACCTAAATAAAAAAAAAGAACTAAACTAAAATAAAATAAATAAAAACCTAAACTAAACAAAATAAAATAAACTTAAAATAAAAATAAAATAAAATAAAAAACTAACCTAAAATAAAAATAAAATAAACCTAAGATCAAATAAAATAACTAAAATGAAAAAAAATCTAATCTAAAATAAAACCAAAAAATAAAAAAAAATTACACATAAACCCTAAAATTAAAAAAAAAAGTAAACCTAAAATAAAAATAAAATTAACCTAAAACTAAACTAAAATAATCTAAACTAAAATAAGTAAACCCTAAACTAAACCTAAAATAAACTAAACCTAAACCTATGCCTAAACTTAATAAAACAAAATAAAGTAAAATTAAACCTAAACTATAAAAAATAAAACTTAAGAAAAAAACCTAAAAAACCTAAACCTAATAAAAAATAAACTTAAATCAAGAAAATGAAAAAAAAAAAAACTAAAAAATAAATAAAACTAATATAAATAAACTAAATAAATAAAATAAATAAAAAAAGATAAATAAAATAAGAGAATAAACTATTATGCTAAATAAACTAAAACCTCTTGGGTTTGCATGGCTAAAAACCATAAAGCTAAACTGAGCCAAACCATGATGCCCTACCCTATCCCACTAACCAACTCTGTAACCACTGATGTCAACCTAGGCCCTACTTAAACCTACCCTAAAGCCTGGCCTTATCCTAAACACTAAAACCCTAGGCCCTGAGCCTGGCCTAAAATATAGCATTAATCCAGCCACCTTAAGATCTGGGCTCACTGGGACCACAACCCAGAGCCCTAACTTAGCCACAAATTAAACCTAGGCTCTAATTGGACCCTAAAACTGCTGACCCTAAAATCTTTGGCCATAATCCTAAACCCTAAAACCTTAAGCCAAACCCTAAATCTAGCCCTAAACCTAAACCCCAAAATAAAACCTAAAATCCTAAATCTAAAAAACCTAAACTAACCCTAACAGAACCCTAAACCAAACCTAAAAGCATAAACCCTAAAACAAACCACAAACCCCAAAACCCAATCCTAAACCATAAACACCAAATCCTAAACCTAAACTTAAAGTAACTAAATAAATTAAAAAAGAAACTTAAACCATAAAACCTAATAAACCTAAACCTAAACTTTAAGAATGCTTAGAACCTTGATGGTAGGAGCATCACCGTCAATTAGGCTCAGTCTAGATCTGGCGGTGGAGGTGAAGGCATAGTCAGCATTTATCATAACGGTGGTGGGGGATCTGGAGTGGGTGGTGGATATGGAGGTGGTGGTCAGAGCAGTGATAGTTATGGAGCTAGGAGGAGCGATGGAGCTTGTAGTCGTAGTGGTGGCAGAGCGAGAGATCGAGGATATGATGGTTTATCTCATTAATCAAGAGGCTGAGGTGGTTCTAATGGGAACTGGAGAAATTGAAGAACGACCTATCCGATTTGTGGCATATGAAAGTATGTATTTACAGTAGAAATGAATCTAGTTATCTACGTATTTTGATTTGCTCTATGCATGCTCATTGTTTATCTATGTTGTTTCTTGTGTCTTAGAAAACTTGGCATGTTACTTGGTTGATGAAATCAAAAAGAAAAATATTGAATCTGAATTTGTTCTCTTTTATAAAAAAAAACCAAAAACCCTAAACCTTAAACTAAAACTTGAACCATACACCTAAAACCTAAATCGTAAACCCTAAACCCCTAAACCGTAAAAACCCCAACACTAAACCCTAAACCCTAAAAAGCTAAAAACCTAAACCTAAACTAAAAAAAAAATAAAAATAAAATAAATAAAAGAACTTAGACCAAAATAAATTAAAATAAATAAAATAAAACAAAATAAAATAGAAACCTAATCCTAAACCTAAAAAAATAAAATAAAAAAATAAAAACATAACTAAAATAAACTAAATAAAAACCTAAACTAAACTAAAAAATAAAAAAACCTAAATAAAATAAAAATTATACCTAAAATAAAAATAAAAAAAAACCTAAAATAAAAACTAAATAAACACCTAAACTTAGAAAATAAACCTAAAAATTAATAAAAAAATAAAACTTAAACCCTAAACTAAAATAAACATAAACCTATAATAAAAATAAAATAAACCTAAACTAAAATAAATAAAACCTAAAATAACCTAAACCTAAACCTAAACCTAAAATAAAATAATATAAAATAAATTAAAATAAACTAAAACTAAAGTAAAATAAAACTTAAATATAAACCTAAAATAAAACCTAAACCTAAACTTAAAATAAAATGAACATAAATAAACCAAAATAAAATAAAACTTAGCCTAAAATAAAATAAAAATAAACTAAACTAAAATAAACCTTTGAACCTAATCCTAAAATAAACTAAAATAAACCTAAAATAAAATAAATAAACCAAAATAAATAATCTAAACTAAATAAAATGAAATTGAACCTAAATAAAATAAAAATAATAAATAAAATAAATGAAATCTAAATAAACTTGAACTGCTTGTTTACTTAATTTTAAAAATAATAAAATAAATAAATAAATAAAACCATAAACCCAACCCTAAACCCTAAACCCTGATCCCAAACCCTAAAACTCTAACCCACCCTAACTAAAATAAACCTAAACTAAACTCTAAAGCCCAACTTACTCCAAAAACCCCCAAACCTAAACCCTAAACTAACCTAGCCCTAAGCTAACCCTAAACCCCTAAACCATAAAACCCCCAGCACACTAAAACTAAAACCATATGAACAACCACAAAAGCCTAAACTAAACCCACACAAACCCTGAGCCAAGCAAACCCAAAGCCTCTAAGCCAAAACCTAAACCCTACCCAAAACCCAAACTGACCTAAACCTAAACCCTAAACCATTGGCAAAAACCCAAAACTAAAAAAACTAAATAAAAAAATAAACATAAACCATATACTCAGCTAAAACCCTAATAATGGGCTGAACCTTGACAAAAGGAACATCAATGTCAAATAGGCTTAGTATAGATGTCGCGGTGGAAGCGAAGATGGAGGTGGTGGTTATTCTAATGGTTGGGGATCTAAGGAATCTGGATATGGAGTTCATGGTGGGAGTGGTTATTATGGCAGGAGGAGTGATAGAGGTTACAATCATGGTGTGGTGAATGGATAGATCGGGACAAGATGGGATCTCATTTACAAGCTGGCTCTAATGAGCTGATAAAGACCGTCATCATTGCTTAAGGAACTATCTTCTATAGAGATAGTTCTAGTTATCTAGGTTTTGATTTGCTCTATGTCTGCTCATTTTATATCTATGTCGTCACTTATGTCTTAGAAAACTTGGTGCACTACTTGGTTGGTGAAATCAAAATGAAGAAATATTGAATATAAATTTGTTCTCTATTAAAAAAACCTTAAACCCTAAACCCTAAACTAAAACCTAAATGCTAAACCTAAAACCTATACCCTAAACCCTAAACCTTAAAAACCATAAACCCTAAATACTAAACCCTAAAGCCTAAACCCTAAACCTTAAACCCTAAATTCTAAACCCTAAAGCCCTAAACCATAAACCTTAAACCCAAAACCCTAAACCCAAACCAAACCATAAACCTTAAACTACACCCAAACTAAACTAAATAACCAAATATCTAATTAACCCAAACCTAACTATTTTACCATATCATATAACCTCCCTAAACTCATGACCTCTACTTCCTCTACTGATCCCCAGGCCCTGAGCCTGACTTATTAAAACCCAGGCTAAACTGGATGAGCCATAAATAAACTGGGCCTAAACTAAAACTAAACTACTACTAAATATGTCTAATAATAACCCTGACTGAGCTAAACTCCTAAACTAAACTAAACTGATCAAACCTAAACTCTAATCTTAATAAAATAACTGACTAAATCTTTAACTGAGAACCTGGTGTCTCTCAGGCTTAAACTGAGCTAATGATCCCTAAACCTGACTAAAACTAAACTAAACTGAAAAACCTAAATCTAAATATCTAAACCTAAACATAAACTAAATAAACTAAACTAAATCCTACATAAACCTAATCTATACCCTCTTACTAAACCATACCAAACTAAACCTAAACCTAAACCCTAAACCTAAACCTAAGAAACTACCCACCTAAACCAAAACCCTTAACTAAACTACTCAACTCTAAACTAAACCCTAAACAAACCTAAACTAAACTGGCTCTAAACTCTAAAGCATAAACATAAACCTAAACATAAACCTAAATCTATCATATTACTAATTTTAAACATCAACACTTACCTCTTAAGTAATTGGGTGCTCCTCTTTTAATGGTCCAAAACAATCTCATCTTTTTGATGAGTTAATTCAAAAACTTTTAAATAAAATTTTTATTTCAGAATTCCATTTACTTTCTTTTGGTGGCAGGCTCACTATTCTTAAAAGCAATATCAATTTTATGCCCTTTTATTTGATTCAAACTATTATTCCCACTAATTCTACTCTTATCAAAATTGATCGCTTGCTTAATAAATTTTTTTGGGGATCCAATAATTCTATTAAAAGAATGCATTAAACATCCTGGCATAAATGTTGTGGTCCTTTGGGTGAAGGTGGTCTTGGTTGCAAACTTATTATCGTGCTACCTTCTCTCATATGCTCTGGTGGAATTTTAGAAAGAATGATAGCCTTTGGGCTAATTTTATGATGGAAAAATATTCCCAAGGTAAACACCCTCTTATCTGTGCTTATAAAGTTGGTGACTCCGGTTTGGAAAATACTTTGCTCCATTAAATGGGTTCTTGAATCTTTAATATCTTGGGGTGACCCTCTTATCTGTGCTTAATATCTTCTTTATTTTGGCAATACATCTATTCATTCCCTTTTATCTATACACTCTACTGTTGCTATCAAAGTAAATTTGTTTGGCTTAATAACAATTGGAATGAAAATAAACATGAGAACTACATTCCTATTTTTATTTTTGACAAGTTTTGCAACATCGCTATCTTTTCTAATAAACTTGACCAAATTCTTTTCAAGCTCTCTTACAATGGCGATTTCATTCTTAAAGAGTTTGGAATTTTATTAAAAATAAACAAAACCCCTCTAATGTTTTCATTAAACTTTGGAACAATATCATTCCCATTTCTTATTCTATTTTAGGTTGGAGGATTTTGAATAACTTCATTCTTGTAGATTCCATTCTCTAGCTTAAATTTTTTTATTTACCTTCCAAGTGCTATTGTTGCTTTCATATTGAAAATGTTAATCATGTTTTTGTCAATCGTGATATTGCTTCCAAACATTGGATATGGTATGACGATTTATTTAATACTAACTATTTTTAGGTCTCTCTTTCGTTATATCAACTTCTTGAAGTTTGTTTCCATAAAAGTGTGAAAGGTCATATTAAAGTTTTAATTGCCATTACCCTTATTTGGTTCATTTGGATGGATAGAAATGATGCTAAATATCGAGGTATCCCTATGAACCATAGAAGGATACTTGCTATAACCCTAAACCCTAAACCCTAAACCCTAAAATCTTAAACACTAAAACCCAAAAACAATAAACACCAAAACCCTAAACCCTAAACCCTAAAAACCTGAACGTAAACCTAAAAATAAAAAATAGAACATAAACGTAAAAAATAAAATAAAATAAAACTAAACTAAAAAATAAATCTAAACTGAAAAATAAACTAAAATAAACTAAACTAATAATAAATAAAACTAAAATAAATAATAATAATAATAATAAACCTAAGAAAAATAAAATAAAATAAACTAAAATAAATAAAATAAAAAATATACCTAAACCTTCTAGTTTGTAATTTAAAAATAAATAATTATTAAATAAAAAAAAAACTAAACCTAAACCTAACACTAAACCCTAAATCCTAAACCCTGACCCTAAATTCTAAACTGTAGGCAGAGCCACTGAGCCCAACCTGAACCTAACACAAATCTGAGCCTAGAAAACCCCAGAAACTAAAACCCTAAACTTTAACTGAGCCCTCCTGATCTAACTCTGACCCAACTCTGACCCTGAGCCAACCACCCTGGCCACAAAACTGACCTAGGCCCTAGGCCCAGACACCCAGACCTGTACTGACCCACCCCACCTTATGACTAAATCATACCCAAAATACCTAAAACCTATAAACCATAAAATCCAATGCCATACCAACTAAACCCTGGGCCACTGACCACAACCCTGACCTAAATCCTGGCCCTACTAAAATAAATCCTAAACCTAAATGCTAAAACTACCCTACCCTAACCACTAAAACCAAACTACCTAAACCCTAAACCCTAAAACTTACTTAAAAATAAAATAAAAATACTTCAATGTAAATAAATTAAAGCCTAAACTAAACCTACTACTTAATTAAACATAAACCTAAAAAAATAATAAAAATAAAACTAAATGAAAATAAAATAAAATAAATATGAAACTAAACTAAAAAGTAAAATAAACCTAAAAATAAATTTTAAAACAAAATAAAATACAACTAAACCTAAAATAAGCATTAATTAAACCTAAAATAAAATAAAATAAAAATTGAATAAACACTTAAACCTAAAAATAAACCTAAAAGTAAATAAAAAAATAAAATAAAAAATTAAAAAAAAGACCTAAACTAAAAACAAAATTAAATAAACCTAAACTAATCTAAAATAAATAAAGCCTAAACCTAAACTTAAAATAAACTAAACCTAAAACTAAACTAAATTAAATGAAATAAACTAAAAATAAACTACACCTAAATTAAAATATAAAACCTAAAATAAACCTAAAATAAAACCTAAACCTAAACCTAAAAATATAATAAAATTAAACCTAAACCTAAAATAAAAATAAAACCTAAACATAAAAATAAAATAAAATAAAACTAAACTGAAAAACCTAAACCTTAAAAATAAACTAAAATAAAAAACCTAAACTAAAATAAATAACCCTAAAATAAAACCTAAACTAAATAAAAGTAAAAATGAGCCTACCTAAAATAAAATAAAATAAAATAAATAAATAAAAATAAACTAAATAAACCTAAACCTACTCATTTACTTAATTTAGAAAAAATTAATAAATAAATAAATAAAACCTAACCTAAACAACCCCAAACCCTAAAACCTAAACCCTAAACCCAAACCCAAACCCACCCGCAAACTAAATACTAAACCCAAACCTAAACCCCAACTAAACCCTAACTAACCCAAACTAGCTATCCTAAACCCTAAACTAAAAAACACTAAACCACAAAGCCTAAACACTAAAAATCTAAACAAACCCTAACCTACTGAGTGGTAGATATGATGGTGGATATGGAGGTGGTGGTTAGGGAGACTGGAAATGGAGGTGAGGGATCTAGTGGTGCTGATGGATCTAGAGGTGCTGATGGATATGGAGGTGGTGGTTATGGAGCCGAGTGGAGCGACAGAGGTTACATCCATGGTGGTGGCGGAGAGATAGATCGTGGATATGATGGTAGATCCTGTTACTCGAGAGGCGAGGGTGGTTCTGATGGAAACTAAAGAAAATAAAGAACAGTCGATCCGATTTGCTGCTTATGGAACCGAAGATACAGTTCTATTTATCTATGGTTTTGATTTGCTTAATGCGTGCTCATTTTTTATTTATGTCATCGCGTATCTCTTGAAACTTCTTGATGAATTCAAAACAAGAAATGTTGAATCTTTGTTCTTTATTAAAAAAACCTAAATAAATAGAACATAAACCCCAAACCCTAAAACCCTCACCATAAAACTTTAATCCACTAAACCCCCCATATCTCTCAGGCTTAAACACAACCCAGCTGACCCTGGCAAATGAGCCTAAATCCTAAACCTAAACCATAAACCCTTACATGACCCAAGGCCACCCTCCATAAACCCTCACTGAGCCTACCACTACTACCATGAGCACTAAACGGACTCACAGGCCACAGGCAGGCTGAGCCACTGAGCCCTAAACCCAAACCAAACCCCCACAGGCCCTGGGCCAGTCCTGGGCCCTAGGCCCTGACCCCAGGCTAGACTATTGAAAGGCCACTGACCTGCCAAAACTGAGCCTAGCCAGATCTAAAAGGCACAAACATAACCAAACTAAATAAGACTAATGATAAGATAAATAAACCTAATAAAATATAATAACAAAATAAATAAGATAAAAAACCTAAAATCTAAACCTAAACCTAAAATAAAATTAAATTTAATTAAAATAAAATAAATAAAACCTAAACTAAACAAAATAAAATAAACCTAAAATAAATAAATAAAATAAAACTAAACCTAAATAAAATAAAATAAAACTAAATAAAATATAAACCTAAAATAAACCTAAAATAAATAAAATAAAACCTAAATAAATCTAAAACTTAAATTTAAATAAATATAAAATGATCAAAATAAAATAAACCTAAACTAAAATAAATAAAACCTAAACCTAAACTTAAAATAAACTAAACTTAAACCCAAACCTAAACTAAATAAAATAAAATAAACTAAAAATAAACTTAACCAAAACCTAAACCTAAACTAAAAAATAAAACCTAAAATAAACATAATAAAACCTAGAGCGTAAACCTAAATAAATATAATAAAATTGAAACCTAAACCTAAAAAATTAAAATAAAAATAAACTAAAATAAATAAACCTAAAATAAATAAACATAAAATAAATAAATCTAAAATAAATAAAGTAAACTAAAATAAAATAAAATAAATAAATAAAATAAATAATAAAATAAACTAAGATAAATAAAAAAAAAATAAAATGGATAAACTAAATAAAATAAACCAACCAACTTAAATTTAAGAAAATAAATAAATAAAACCTACCCTACTGAGTGAACCCCAAACCTTAAAACCACAGACTAGCCACAAACCCCAAACCCTAAACCCACCAGGCCTAAACCATAAAACTAAAACCATAAACCCTAAACCCATAAACCCTAAACTATCCCTAAAACCATAAAATACAAATCATAAAACTAACTCACAAACCCTCCTAAACATATAACAATCCTTAAACCACTGGCAGAAACTGATCCTAAGGCCTCCCAGCCATGAGATCATAAATCGTGAAACCCTAAACCCTAAACCCTAAACAACCCTAACCACAAAACCACAAATGCTAAACCTTAAACCCTAAACCCAAACCCTAAACCTAAACCCACAAACCCCAAACCCAAACCATAAAACCATAAATCATAAAACCTAAAGTGAAACCTCCTAAACCCTAAACCCTAACCCTAAACCCTAAACCCCAAACCCTAAGCCTATACCTAAAGTAATTAAATAAATTAAAAAATAAACCTGATCCCTAAAACCTAATAAACCTAAACTAAACTAAACCTTAAACCATAAACCATAAACCTAAACCTAAAGTAACTAAATAAATAAAAAATAAACCTAAACCCTATAACCTAATAAACCTAAACCCTAAGAATGGGAAAAACCTTGATGGAAGGAACATCACCATCAACCACGTTTAGTCAAGATATGGTGGAGGAGGCGTAGGCAGAGGTGGCAATTATCATAGTGGTGGTCGGAGTAGTGGTGGTTATGGAGGCGGGAGGAACGATAGAGGTTATAGCCATTGTGGTGGCGGAGGGAGAAATCGGGATATGATGGTGGATCCCACCACTCGAGAGGCTAGGGTGGTTCTGATGGGAACTGGAGAAACTGAAAAAAGGTTGATCCGATCTGCTACTTATAGAACTGTTTCTTCATAGTAGAGACAGTTCTAGCTATCTAAAATTTTTGATTTGCTCTATGTGTGCTCATTTTTTATCTATGTTCTCGCTTGTTTCTTAGAAAACATGGTGGGTAACTTGGTTGATGAAATTAAAAAGAAGCAATGTTTAATCTGATTTTATTCTCTATTAAAAAAACTAAAAACCCTAAACCCTAAATTAGAATGTGAACACTAAACTAAAAACTTATACTCTAAACTCTGAACCCTAAAAACCATAAACCCTAAACCCTAAAAACCATAAACCCTAAACCATAAAAACCACAAGCCCAAATCCTAAAAAAACCTAAAAACCAAACTTAAAACCCTAACTAAACCCAAAACCTAAACCCTAAACCCTAAACCTTAAAACCTAACCTCTATGCCCTAAACCCTAAACCATAAACCCTAAATACCCTGCAACCTTAAACCCTAAACCCTAAACCAAAACCCTAACCTTAAACCCTAAACCCTAAATCCTAAATCCAAAACCCTAAACAAATCAAACCACTAAATCTGCATAAACACTAAACCCTAAAAAACCCTCTTTAAATCTTAAACCCCAAAACCCTAAACCCAAACCATAAACCCTAAGGACCTACCCTAAAACCTAAAAAACATAAACCTGACCAAATAAATCTTTAAAATAAAATAAATAAATAAACCCAAACCTAAATAAAATAAAATAAAAATAAAAAAAACATAAACAAAACCTAAACCTAAACCTAAAAATATATAAAACTAATAAATAAACTAAAATAAAATAAATAAAACTAAACTAAACTTAAAATAAAATAAACCTAATAAAAAAAACCTAAATAAATAAAAGCTATATGTAAAACCAAAGTAAACTAAAATAAAAATAAAAATAAAAATGATAAACCTTAAACCCAACTCCAAACCCTAAACTTTAAACCTTAAATCCTAAACTCTAAGTAACCTGACACCAAAACCCCACAAACCCTAAAACCCTAAACCTAAACCCTACTAAACTATAAACTTGGCAGACCCTAAATCATAATCCCTAAACCCTAAATCTTAAAATAACCCTAAACTAAAATAAAATAAATAAAAACCTAAACTAAATTAAAATAAAAAAAACCCTAAATATTATAAAACTAAATAAAAATAAAAAATAAACCTAAAGTAAAATAAAATAAAACTTAAACCTAAAAAAAATAAAAAATAAATAAAAAATAAACCTAAACCTTAAATTAAATAAAACATAAACTTAAACCTAAAATAAAATAAATCTAAACCTAAACAAAAATAAACTAAACTAAAATAAATAAAACTTAAACCTGAACTAATAAAATAAAATAAACAAAAAATAAACTTACACCTAAACTTAAAAATAAAACCTAAAAATAAGCCTAAGATAAAAACATGAAACCTAAACCTACAAAAATAAAATAAAAACCTAAACTTAAACCTAAAAATAAAAAATAGAACTTAAACCTAAAAAATAAAATAAAAATAAAACTAAACTAAAAAATAAGCATAAACCTAATCCTTAAAAATAAACTAAAATAAATACCTAAACTAAAACAAATAAACCAAAAAGAAATAAACTAAACTAAATAAAAATAAAAATAAACCAAACTAAAAATAAAAAATAAAATAAACTAAAATAAATAAAAAATAAATTAAATAAACCTATACCATCTTATTTACTTAATTTTAAAAATAAATAATAAAAAATAAACCAAAACCCTAGCCCTAAACCCTAACCCCTAAAACTAACCCTAAACCCTAAAACACAGAACCAAAACCCTAAACCTTAAACCCTTAAAAAATAAATTAAACTTAAACTTAAACTTAAACTTAAACCGGGGCAAGAAAAACTCAAACCGAACCCCTCGGGTTCTCTCTGGTGATTCCGTGTTCCCTTTCATTTTCTTTGTGGCTTGGCCGATCTTTGATCCTTCTCGATCATAATTTTTGATTATTTGTCTCTGATTGGCCGCTAATGTGAGTTTCCCTTTGCTCTTTCAATGGCGGAGGAGCCGCTTTTCACGCAGCTAAGCTTTTCGAACATGGAGGCATCGACTAGGGCTTCTGATTTACAAGGTATTATGGATCTGAAATCATCTGTTACTCTACCTGCTGTTAAGTCCTTCATGGATGCATTATCTGATTAGAACTCTTCCCCTAATGCTACGGTCAATTTGATCTCAACATCTTTTAGGTGGGATGCTGTTATGTGCTTTCGAATCTTGACATGGAAAAGTTCTTAGAAGCCTTTTGAATTCTTAGTTGGTAAATTTTCCTTACATCAATAACTCGATAACAACCTCATTTTTTTCATAGCCTAAAGCTCTTGGAATTTTCTCTATTTGATTGATCCTAGGCATATTCTAATTCAGCTCTCTAATGACTTAGATTACTCAAGAGTTTTTGCTCGTCGCTCCTACTTTGTGTATAATTGTCAAATGAGGCTTTTGAAATGGTCTCCTCTTTTTGATATAAAAGAGGAATCTCCAATTATTCCTTTATGGCTAGCTCTTCCTAATATGAGAATACACTATGTTACACATCAAGTTCTCTTTGCAGTTGGTGCTATCTTTGGTCGACCTCTTCAAATTGATCAAGCCACCGCTGCGAGATCACTACCTTCAGTTGCTCGTATTTTGGTTGAGATTGATATTACCAAAAAGTATCCTAAAGAAGTATGGATTAGCTGAGAAATTTTATAATAATCAAAAAAAAAATTTTCCTATTGTTTGCACATATTGTAAGATTCATGGTCATGATCATTCTAAATGCTTTGTGTTGCATCCTCATCTTAAAAGAATAAATTGCCAGATCCTAATCCCTCTCTAATAAATGAAAAAATTAATAAATTTGCTTATGTGCCTAAAGTCACTCAAAATGGAACTCATCCCCTACCCCTACTCTTTTATTATCTACCGATTTGCCTATTGAAACCAGCATGTTAAAAAATAATGCTTTTGAGGTTCATGAGGAGGCTAATGATAACTTACCTAACATTGCTTCTAATTGTAATAATTTGGCTCCTCAAGATAATACCTTGACTCAGTATAATCTACCCTTCTTGGCTAGTGAACCCAAGGAGACTCATATGAACCCTAGTGGTGATTTGAATGGAAACTTCAGTTGGATCAAAATCAAAACAAATAATTGTTCATCTAATGAAAGAACAAAATCAAAAATGGTGATCCTTTGGTCATGGAACAAAATCAAAGGTAATCTAAAGCATGAAATGTGCTATTAATGGCTTCACAACCTCTCTTTCTCCTACCCTAGAGTGATACATGCTAACCCAATTTCTCAACTTAATTTTGACATCAAGAAGGGAAATTACCATTAGAATGCTTTGATAGATACTCCTATTCTAATATCACAAATCACTCTCTCTGGATGGAGATACTTGGACATAGATTGACCTTTTCAAACTTATTAAAAAAAATCCCTTAAAGCTAGAATGTTCATTAATAGCTCCACCAACCACTAGATCTTCTCTAACTTCCCATAAATAATTTCTTCATGTTGTCTCCTTTTCTTACTTTTTATTTTTTCATTCTTTTCCTTTTCTTCTATTTTATTATGATCAATCTCCTTATTTGGAATGTTGGTATTGGGACTCTCATTGTCCGTAATCATATTAGAAGCCTTTGCCGTACTCATAACATAGCCTTACTTGTTGTTATTGAACCATTCATACACTCTTCTAAGATTACCCATGTTAGAATTCTTGGCTTTCAAAATTTCTTTTATAATATTAGCAATAAAATTTGGTGCTTTTGGAATAATTTAGTCAACATCTCTATCCTTGATGATCTTCAACAATTGGTTAATGTTCAAATCTCATTGGGTGAATTTTCTACTCTTGGTTCCTTTATTTATGCATCTTGTAATAGAGGTAGGAACATCCTTTGGGATAACTTAAGAACCTTTGCCTCCTCTTCAACAAACCCGGTTGGTTGGGGTGATTTCAACACTATTTTCTTCTTCAAAAAAAAGAAGGGAGGTTGCTCTCCCAACATTCATTCCATGGAAGATTTTTCTAATATGATCCTTGATTAATCTGATTGATATTGATTTTGGCTCTAACTATATGGGGCATAACTCTAGACTCAAGCGCTTGATAGGACCCTTTTTTAATTCCCTTTGGATCAATCAATGGCCCTTACTGCTGAACATTTGAGCGTAACTTTGTCGACCATGCTTCGCTTTATTTCTCAAAATCCTTCCAAGTAGACTATCCTCCCCTACTTCTTTTAGATTCCAAAATATGTGGATCCAACATGTGATTTCAAAATGTTGTTTCCATTAATTGGATGGCCCCTATTCATCCAGATAATTCTGTTAAAGGCATGATTCGCCTTTGGCTTAAGCTTAAAAGGCTTAAACAAAACCTAAATTGGTGGAACAAGCATCATTTTAAAAATCTTTTTGCCAATCTCAAAAATATGGAGCAATTAGTTTGTTCTCTTGAAGATGCTATTTTGACTGATTCTACTAAGCTTGAGGAGTTGAATGTAGCTAAAGATAACTTGATTAATTATCAGAACATGGAGAAACCTACTGGTGGCAAAAGGCTACTAGCAAACATATTGCTGATGGTGATAGAAATACAAGGTATTTCCATGCTCTTTTCAAAAAAAGAAAGCCTTAAACTCTATTAAAAAATCAAAAATGATAACGACAGCTGGATCACTAACAATAATGATATTAAAGATTCTGTCATACAACATTTTAAAAACTTATTAAACAACAACCCTTCCTTAGAAGCCCTCTCCAACACACACCTGATTCCCCAATGATTACTAATGATGACAACCACTTGCTCAATTTGCATCCTACAAAAACTGAGATTGGTAGTATTCTCAATAGCATGAACACTGATTTTGTTGCTGTCCCTGAAGGCTACATGACTCAATTCTTTCAGCACTGTTGGCCTATTATTAAGTCTGACCTTGTTGATGTTGTTGTTTATTTTTTTGATGGCAACCCCTTACCTAGATATTTTTCTAGCACTTCCATTATTCTCATTCCCAAAATTAATAATCCTGAATCTTGGGAGATTGACCTATCAGCCTTTGCACCTTCTTTCATAAACTCATTGCTAAATTAATTGCTAATAGAATTAATCTGCTGCTACCTAAAATTATTTCCCCCAACCAAACTGGCTTCATTAAAGTTAGAGCTATATATGATAACATACTTCTAGCCCAAGAGTCGATTCATGACATTGATGTTCCTATGAGGTGGCAACATCCTTTCAAACAGACATCTCTAAAGCTTTTGACAACCTCTCTTGGGATTTCCTTTCAAATTCTTCATTTGTTTGGGTTTTCTGATAATTTTATCCGCCTCATCAAAAATTATATTACCAATGTTTGGTTCTCTATTATCATGAATGGTGAGTCCCTTGGTTTTTCCCTTCGATGCATGGCTTGAGACAAGGTGATCCCCTTTCACCCTCTCTTTATTATTGTGTTGAATATATTTTGAGGAGCCTAAATGATCTTTTCTATAATAACCCTAGCATGTTTTTTTAGAACTCAAGGTGGTCTTCCTCTCTCATCTTAGTTTTGCTGATGACTTTATAATCTTTTGCAATGCCTCTATTCTTCACATTAAAACTATTAAGAATCTTTTAAATAAATTTAATGAAAGTGGTCTTTTTCTTAATGAAGGCAAAAGTTGTTTCATTCCTTCCTCTAAAATCCTAGTAATAGGATCAACCAAATCTTGAGAATTATTAATTTCCAAAGAACAACAACTTCCTATTAAATATCTTGCTCTACTTTTAAAGGTCAAAAAGAACTCATCTTTTAATGAATTAATCCAAAAAATCTCTAATAAAATTTTTTCCTGGGAATTTCATTTACTCTAATTTGGTGGTATAAAAGTGTGGCACTCTTGCAAGGTGGTCTTGGATGTAAGCCTATCAAGGAAGCTATCACCGCTTTTCCTATAAACTTTGGTGGAATTTTAGAGTAATAATAGTCTTTGGGCTAATTTCATGACCAAATAACACTGCCAGGTAAGCACCTCTCTCATTTGCCCCTATAAAGTGGAGACTCTGTTTGGAAAAGACTTTGTTCCATCAAATGGGATGAATCATTAATTTTGGGGATTAACTGGCACCTCTTTCTTTTGGCAAGATAACTGACCGAGGTGGGTCCATTGATGATTTACTTTCTACCCATTCCACCGCTATTAAAGTGAACTTTTCTCGTAGAATAATATGTGGAACAATAGTAAGCTTATCGATTATATTCCTTCCTCTCTTTAAACAAGCTTACTACTATTCCTATCATACCTAGCAATCATGATCGATCCTTTTAAGCTTTCTCAAAATGGTGATTTCAACTTTAAAATGTTTGATTCATATTAAAGAAGCTCATGATTTTTCCAATGTGTTTTTCAAACTTTGGAATAACACTACTATTACTTCTTTTTCTATTCTTACTTGGCATTTTGAAAAACTTCATCCTTGTTGACTCCTTGATGTGGGGGAAAGGTTTTCACTTACCTTCAAAATGCCACTGCTGCTTTCACATTGAGAATGTAAATCATGTTTTTGTTAATGGAGCCATTGCTTCCAAACTTTGGATTTGGTATGATGATCTCTTTAACATTGTCAAATTCAATGGCTCCTTAACTTTATACTAGCTTCTTGAAGTTTATTTTGATAACACTACTAAAGGTCACATTAAAGTCATCGCTATCACTCTATTGATTTATATGGATGGATAGAAATGATGCAAAACATCGTGGGATTCCTATGAACCACATGAGGATAATTGCTAGAATTAAAAACAAAATCCGTGACTTATTCAATGCCAATTTAATTAACTACAAACAATTCAAAGGTTGTAAATTTATGGCCAATAAACTGGTTTTAACTTGTCGGATCAACCCAACTATAAAGATGACAAGATTGTTTATTGGGTAAAACCTCATGTTAATATTATTAAAATTAACACTGATGGCTCTGTCTCTCAAAATGCTGCTGGCTATGGTGGCATTTTCAAACCCTAATGGTAAAGTCCTATGTGCTTTTGCTTACCCCCTTAATACTTGCTCTATTCCTTTTGCTGAGCTAATGGCAGTGTACAAAGCTCTTGAGATTTGCCTTCAAATAGGTTGGCTCAATATTTGGATTGAGGTGGATGCCCTGCTGCTGATTGATCTTTTGACTTCCACTAAAATGGGCAAGTAAAAATTGTACTATCTTCAAGACTAGAGCTCACCTTTCTCTCAACTCTATTTTAAAATCTCATGTATGGCGTGAGGGTAATGCATGATTAACTTACCAATCGGTGCTAGATTGGATGGTATAAAAATTCTTGATCAACTTACTCTTCCTAAACATTTGCGTGGATTGGTGAATCTGGACAATACTGGACTCCCTTATCTCAAAAATTAATCCAACCTATTGGATTGATCTGCTATATTACCTGATTAACTACATGATCATTTTTTATTTAGTGTTATTGTTTCTTGGGAATTTGCTGATGCATCATCCTGATATCCCTTGATGTTGGTTTAATTACCCTAGCTTTAATTGGGGCTACCTTACCGTTAATGTGTTGATGTTCATTTGGAATTTGTCGATGCATCCGATACCCTTGCTAGTTATTTGTGATCTCAATGGAATCTCGCCGTTGGTTTAACTCTCCCAACCTTAAATGGGGCCTTACTACTTCTTCCATTTTTAATGGTAAGGTGTTTCCTTGCTTGGGAGATGTATTACTTTATGCTTTATTTTTGCTTTATTTTTTTTGATCAACGACGCACCTCTTGCCATCAATATTTTGGATTATGGATCCTAGCAATACGTAACTGAACGAAGTACAACAGTTCTTCCTCCTTTCCTCTTTCTGAATTATATTCTGGCACTTGTCTCAATGTTTAAATGTTATACTTTTGTATAACTTATAGGCCCTATTTAGTATTCTTCTCCTTATTATGGTTGGTCCTCCTATGTTTATAACCTTACCTCCACAACTGTAAGGAGAGAAATTGCAATATCTTTGTAATTATTATACTTCTTTTGTAGATTGGAATTATTTCTTGATTTCCACCCATATTTGATTGTGGAATTAGGCCTATATATTAGTGTCTTGATGGATCTTAAAGATGGCTTTCCTTTGGACCACTTTATAAACCGATGTTGTACCATTATTTTTACCGACTTTTCTTATGGTGGGTGCATTTTTGATGTTTCAATTGTCTTGGATTTCTAGGCCTTTTTGTCCGCTCTTGTGGTTGGTTAATTGTAATTGCTAACCTCATCTCCCCAACAAGGGAGAGAATCCAATACCCTTGTTATTATTATTGCCTCTTTGCAGGATTGTATTTACTTAATGACTTCCATTCAATCTATTTTTTTTAGGATGGTAGTTCAGCTGCTAACCTGCTCTCCTTTATCTTGAAGGATTTCATTGATGGTTTACTTTTGAACCCTTTCTGGCTATGTTGTCCCTCTTTTTTTTTTGGCTTATCTTATGGTTGGTGCAATAATTGTAGTGCTATTTTTTGTTGGTTGTTGATTTTCGGTCCATTATCTAGTAGGCTGCCTTTGTGGCTAGTAGTTGTTTGTTGCCTGATGTTTTTCTGATTGTTTATGCAAGATTGGTATTACTTCCTGTTTGTTGCCCCACTATTTTTGCTGTTTGCAACCAAGCTGCAGCTGGTCACCAGATGTTTGAAGTCTACTTAATCTGCTGCTATTTTTCCCTATTTTCATAGAATTGTGATCTGATTATGCTATTGACTAATTGGATATTAACCTGCATTATTTACTGAATGGGTGGATTTTTTTTTGTTGGTAGTTATCTTGGTTGTTGGTTGAACTATTAATGCTCAACAAGCTTCTGGTTTTAGGATCTTATCACCGAGCCTCTTTTGAGGTTTTGGTTGCATGGTGGCTTTTGCTTTTCTCGCTTTTATCGTTGTTTGCAATAAGGCACATCATCACATGTTTGAGGCCTATCTAAACCGCTATTTTTTCCATCTTGGTTCGCTAGACTTGGCCGTAATTCATTATCTACTTGGAATTTATCTTATGCATTGTCTATTTTGAATGGGTGGTTTTATGGCCAAATATTTTTTTTTCCTATCTTGGTTGTGAATAGGATCATTGGGTTTTATGCCCGAAGTACCACTCTATCATGCTCACAGGTGCTTTTGGAGTTATTTTGTCGATTGATTTTGCTAACCCCATCTTCCCAACTAGAGAGAAACTATAATTTTTGGTTTTATTATCACTTTGTGGATTGGTCTTACTTTATGGTTTCTTTCAGGCTTTTCCCGAGGATTTTGGTTTAGCTTTCATCTTTACCTTGAAGGATTTCATTGTTGACTATCTTTTGAACCCATTTTATTTTGCATCTCGCTTTCATTGGCTTACCATTTGTGTGCAATTGTATTGTTGTTTCATTGTTGGTCGTTGGATTTTGGGTCCTATGTCCGGCCTTTGTGGTTGCTATTTGTTGCCTATTGCTTTGATTATTTTTGTTGATTGCAACCGCTCTTTGATCACTTGATTTGATCTACTTAACCGCTACTATTTTCTTTCTCTTAGTTAGATTTGTGCAGATCATTTAGATTATGCTAATTTGATTTTAACCTATGCATTGTTTACGAATGGGTGGATTTATGGCCGCTTATTACTCTTTTGTTGGTGAACTGATTATCGAAGTTTTCGCAAGCTGTTTCTCGATTATCTCGTCTTTACTTGAGTTGTTATGGTGGGGAGTGTTTTACCATACCATATGGTTCATCTAATCATCTCTTCCCACCCTATGGTTTGGGCCTGGATATGTTTCTTGCCTTACACTTGTTGGTTACTAACTTCTATAACATGGAGGTTGTTAACTCGATTTCTTTCATTGCATTTCTTTTTGGGTATATCCCCGGGTTTACTTACTGATTTGTTTAATATTTGTCCCATATGTGGATGGTGTTAATTCCATGCTATTTTATTTGCTCTGGATTTCAGCAAGTCTTTCTATTGGTCTTTATGCTTCTTACCTCTCGCCTTTTATTTTATTTCTTGTGGTGGGTCTTCATGATCTAATTAAACCCTTGGACTTGATTAAAAATATGGTAGACCTAAAAATGATGGTTCACTTTCATTTGTGTTGGGATTCTCATGACATGGTGTCTTATATGACAACATTTACTCTACATGGGATCCTCTTACCCATTCTCGCTTTTGCTACTTTCTTTCTATTCAAGATAGGGCTTTGCTTTTGCATGTACTAAGGCTCATAAGATTTTCAACAAATGGTTGCTATATAGTTTGTTTGATGGATGTGATGATTTCACCTTTTGGTTTGGTAGCTCTTGTGATGTAACCCTTATCTGAAGTATGGATGCTCATATTTACATCCGCCTTGGTGACTGAGCCGAGCCTTCTATCACACTTCCTTATTATCTTTTCATGCTTTCATTTTTCACTCAGATACCTTAACTACTCTAAATTTTTTCTACAATTTTGTGTGCAATTCTCTTGTTCTCTTGCAAGTTTGCTCCATAGTGTCATGCATTCTCTCATCCTCAAGAGCTTTGGCCCTAATCTTCCATTGGTTTATCGGTTAATCAATTTGTATCTTTTGCCTTACCCTTTTATTTTTTCTTGTATTTAGATAGGGATTTACTCAAAGTTGATTATAGCTCTAAGTGAGTTTATCCCTTTAAGGACCTTGTAACCCTTTTTGTGGCAATAAAATTCCTCCTATATGGAGTTTTCCAAAACCCTAAAACCTAAACCCTAAACCCTAAAATTCCTAAACCTTAAACCTAAACCCTAAACCCCAAAACCCAAACCCTAAACCTAAACCTAAACTAAATAAGGCCTAAAAATAAATTAAATAAAAAATGTAAACCAAATAAAATAAAATAAATAGAAAAGAACCAAAACTAAAATGTAAACCTAAATAAAAATAATAATATAAATATACTAATAAAAATAAACTAAAATAAATTAAATAAAACCTAAACTAAACTAAAAAAATAAAATAAACCTAAGAATAAAAAACCTAAATAAAATAAAAACTAAACGTAAAATAAAATTTAAATAAACATAAAATAAAATAAAATAAAAAACCTAAACATTAAAGCCTAAACCCTAAACCCCAAACCATAAACCCTAAACCATAAACCCTAAACTTTAAGCCCTAAACCCTAAACTTACAACCTAAACCCTAATCCCTAAACCCTAAACCTAAACTTAAACCTAAATAAAACTCTACAACCTTAATCCTTAAACCCTAAACCCTAAACCTAAACCCTAAAACCCCCTAAACCTTAAAATCTAATCTAAAATTCTAAACCCTAAACCTTAAACCAAAATTAAACTAACTAAAACCTAAACCTTAAACTAAACCTACATAAACCTAAACTACAAAACTATAAACTATAAACTAAACACTAAATCCTAAACCCTAAATCATAAACCCTAAATGAAAACTAAGTCCTAAATAATAAACAACCCTAAAACTCAAACCTTAACCTAAACCCAAAACCATAAACCTAACTAAAACCTAAAACCTAAACTAACTTAAAACTAAACCCTAAAGACTAAACCCTAAACTCAAATCCTAAATCATAACCTAAACCCTAAACCTAAACCTATACACCCTAAGCTAAAATTAAAAATAAACACAAATAAAAATAAAATAAAATAAATTAAAATAATTAAACTAAATAAACCTAAACCTGTATATTGATTTTTTAAAACCCTAAACATTAAACACTAAACCCTAAATCCTCCTAAACATTAAACCCTAAAACACCTAAACTTAAAACTAAACCCTAAACAAATAATCCAAAACTAAAACCTAAACCTAAACCTAAAACCCTATACTAAACTAAACCTAAACCCTAAAAAAACCTAAATTAAAGTTTAAACCCTAAACTTAAAACTAAACCCTAGTAAACCTAAAACTAACCTTAACCCTAAACAAAACTAAACTAAACCCTAAACCTTAAAACTATACTTAAATCCTAAACCTTAAACCTAAAAACTTAAATTTAACTCTAAATTAAACCTTAAAAACCCTAAAGCCTAAACACTAAACCCTATACCCTAAACCCTAAACCCTAAAAACCATAAACCCTAAACCATAAAAATCCTAAATCCCTAAACCTTAAAACACAAACCCTAAACCCTAAACCACCTAAACCCTAAACTAAACCCTACAACTCAAACAAATAAACCCTAATCAGAAACTATAAATCCTAAACTAAACTAAAACCTTAAATCTAAACCCTAAACACTAAACCCTAAACCTAAACCTAAACCTAAGCCCTAAACCCAAAAAAACTAAACCTAAACTAAATAAATCCTAAAATTAAAATAAATAAAAAATCCTAAACCTAAATAAAATAAAATAAATAAAAAAACCTAAACCTAAACTTTAAATTAAAATAAAATAAACTAATAAAATAAAATAAACTAAAATAAATAAAACCTAAACTAAACTAAAAAGTAAAATAAATCATTGAATAAAACCTAAATAAAATAAAATCTAAAGGGAAAATAAATAAATAATTAATCCAAAAAAAATTAAAAATAAAAATAAAAAATAGAACCCATAAACCTTAAACCTTAAATCCTAAACTCTAAGCCCTAAACCCTAAATCTACAACCCTAAACCCTAAACCCTAAACCCTAAACCTTAAACCCTAAACCCTTAAAAACCCTAAACCATAAACCCTAAACCCTAAAACCATAAACCCTAAACCCTAAACCTAAAACCATAAACCCTAAACCCTAAACTAACTCTAAACCTAACCTAAACCCTATACAACCTAAACCTTAAACCCTAAATCAGAACCCAAGCTCCTAAGCTAAACCCTAAACCATAAAATAAATCAGAAACCTAAATCCCTAAACCCTAAACCCTAAACCAACTAAACCTAAACCCAAACTTAAACCCTAAAACCTAAACCTAAACCCTAAACCCTAAAGCCATAAATCCTAAAACCCTAAATTAAACCCTAAACTAAACCTAAACCTAAACCCTAAAACCTAAGCTCTAAGCTCTAAAGTAATTAAATAAATTAAAAAATAAACATGATCCCTAAAACCAAATAAACATAAACCTAAACCTAAACCCTAAACCACATACCATAAACCTAAATCTAAAATAACTAAATAAATAAAAAATAAACCTAAACCCTATAACCTAATAAACTTAAACCCTAAGAATGGGCAAAACCTTGATGGCAGGAACATCACCGTCAACCGTGCTGGCCAAGGTATGGTGGAGGAGGAGGCAGGCATTTATCAAGGGTCCAAGTGGTGGTTATGGAGGCGGAGGAATGACAGGTTGCCAGGGTGGCTGAGGGAGAAATTGGGATATGATGGTGGATCCCACCACTGAGAGGCAGGGTGGTTCTCATGGGAACTGAGAAACCAAAAAAATCAACTGATATGCTACTTATAACTGCTTATAGATAGTATAATTATCTAAGATTTTGATTTGTTCTATGAGTGCTCATTTTTTATCTATGTTCTCGCCAGGTGTCTTAGAAAACATGGTGGGTTACTTGGTTAAAAAAAGAAGCAATGTTTAATTTGATTTCTTCTATATTAAAACCAAAACCCTAAACCTTAAACTAGAACGTGAACCCTAAACCAAAAACCTATACTCTAAACCCTAAACCCAAAAAACTATAAACCCTAAACCCTAAACCATAAAAACCCTAAACCCCTAAACCCTAAAACCCAAACACTAAACCCTAAACCCTAAACCTAAACCTAAACCTCCTAAACTTAAACCCTAAACTCTAACAACCTTAAACCCTAAACCTAAACCCAAAACCCTAAAGCTTAAACCCTAAACCCTAAATCCTAAATCCAAAACCCTAAACCCTAAATCGTAAACCCTAAACCCTAAACCCTAAACCTTAACTTTAAATCTTAAACCCAAAACCATAAACCATAAACCCCGAACCCTAAACCCTAAAAACCTAAAAACCTAAACCTAAACTAAATAAATCTTAAAAATAAAATAAATAAATAATCCCAAACCTAAATAAAATAAAATAAAAATAAAAATAACATAAACAAAACTAAACCTAAACCTAAAATAAAATAAATAAACTAATAAAATAAACTAAAATAAAATAAATAAAACCTAAACTAAACTTAAAAATAAAATAAACCTAATAATAAAAAACCTAAATAAAATAAAACCAAAAAAAACCAAAATAAAAAAAATATAAAACCATAAACCTTAAACCCTAAACTAAACCCTAAACTTAAACCTTAACCTAAACTCTAAGCTCTAAACCATAAACCTACAACCCTAAACCCTAAACTCTAAACCCTAAATCTTAAACCTTAAACCCTAAACCCTAAACCCTAAACCATAATCCCTAAACCCTAAATCTTAAAATAACCCTAAACTAAAATAAAATAAATAAAAACCTAAACTAAATTAAAAATAAAACCCTAAATATTATAAAAACTAAACCTAAAATAAAAATAAAATAAGCTTAAAGAAAAATAAAATAAAAACTTAAACTTAAAAAATAAAACCAAAAATAAATAAAAAATAAAACCTAAACCCTAAAATAAAAAACCTAAACCTAAACCTAAAATAAAATAAACCTAAACCTAAAAAAATAAACTAACTAAAATAATATAAACTTAAACCTAAACCTAAAAATAAACAAAAAATAAACTTACACCTAAACTTAAAAATAAAACCTAAAAATAAGCCTAAGATAAAAACATGAAACCTAAACCTACAAAAATATAATAAAAACCTAAACTTAAACCTAAAAATAAAAAAAATAAACTCTAAACCTAAAAAAAATAAAATAAAACTAAACTAAAAAAAATAAACTAAACCTAAACCTAAAAAAAAACTAAAATAAAACCTAAACTAAAACAAATAAACCTAAAATAAATAAACTAAACTAAATAAAATAAAATAAACCAAAAAATAAAAAAAAATAAAATAAACTAAAATAAATAAAAATAAATTAAATAAACCTATACCATCTTGTTTACTTAATTTAAAAAAATAAATAATAAATACATAATAAGAAATAAACCAAAACCCTAACCCTAAACCATAACCCTAAAACTAACCCTAAACCCTAAAACACGGAACCCAAAACCCAAACCCTAAACCTTAAACCCTAAAACCTAAACCCTAAACCCTAAATTCTAAACCTTAAACCCTAAACCCAAAACCCCAAACCCCAAAAACCTAAACCTAAACTAAATAAGGCCTAAAAATAAAATAAGTAAAAAATGTAAACCAAAATAAAATAAAATAAATAGAGAAGAACCAAAACTAAAACTTAAACCTAAACCAAAAAATAATATAAAATATACTAATAAAAATAATCTAAAATAAATTAAAAACTTAAACTAAACTAAAAAAATAAAATAAAGCTAAGAATAAAAAACCTAAATAAAAAAAAACTAAACGTAAAATAAAATTAAATAAACATAAAATAAAATAAAATAAAAAACATAAACATTAAATAAAACCCTAAACTTAAACCCTAAACCATAAACCCTAGTTTTAAGCTAAACTAAACAACTTAAACTTAAACCCTAAAGTTTAAACCCTAACCTCAACTTACTTAAACCTAAACCTAAACAAACTAAAACCTAAACCTAAAACCTAAACCTTAAAACCCTAAACCTAAACTTAAACCCAAAAATCCTAAACTCAAACCCTAAACCTTAAACTCTAAGCTCTAAAACTATAAACCCTAAACAAACCATAAAACTATAAACCCTAAACACTAAATCTAAACCCAAAACCCTAAACCCTAAATCATAAACTCTAAACTGTAAACTTGAAGTCCTAAATAATAAACAACCCTAAAACCTTAAACCTTTAACCCTAAACCCAAAACCATAAACCTAAGCTAAAACCCAAAACCTAAACCCTAAACACTAAATCTAAAATCAGAAACCCTAAAGCTTAAAGACTAAACCCTAAACCCTAAATCCTAACCTTAAACCCTAAACCCTAAAAGAATAAACCCTACACCCTAAGCCTAAAAAAATAAAATAAACATTAATAAAATAAAAATAAAATAAACTAAAATAATTAAAATAAATAAATAAACTTAAACTCAGAAGTTTACATTTTAAAAAAACTCTAAACATTAAACATTAAACCCTAAATTTAAGCCATAAACATGAAACCCTAAACCCTAACACTAAATCCTAAACCCTAAACAAAATAATCCTAAACCTAAACCCTAAACCCTAAAACCCTAAACACTAAACCTAAACTCTAAACCCTAAAACTCTAAATCAAAGTTTAAACCCTAAACCCTAAACTAAACCCTAAACTAAACCCTAAACCTAAAACTCCTAACTAACTCCTAAACACTAAACCTTAAACCTAAACCCTAAACTTAAAATCATAAATCCTTAAATTAAGTTAACCCTAAACTCTAAATGATAAACCCTAAAAACCTAAACCCTAAACTAACCCTAAATCATAAGCTAACCCTAAATCCTAAACCTTAAAAACCCTAAACCTAAAGCCTAAACACTAAACCCTAAACCCTAAACCCTAACCATTAACCAAAACCTTAAAACCATAAACCCTAAAACCCTATACCCTAAACCCTAAACCCTAAACCTAAAATATGAAAAACCTAATCCTAATCTAAATAAAAAAACCTAAACTGAAATAAAATAAATAAAATAAAATAAAATAAAAATGTAAACTAAAACCTAAACCTAAAACTAATAAAAAAAATAAAATAAAATAATAAAAATAAATTGAAATAAAATAAATATAAACCTAAACTAAACTAAAAAATAAAATAAACATAAAAATAAAAAAACTAAAATAAAATAGAAACTAAACATAAAAGAAAAATAAAATAAACCAAAAATAAAATAAAATAAAAGTAAAATAAAAACCCTAAACCTTAAACCTTAAACTCTAAACCCTAAATCCTTCACCATAAACCCTAAACTCTAAACCCTACACCCTTAACCTACAACCCTAAACCCCAAACACTAAGACCTAAACCTACAATCCTAAACCCTAAACCTTTAACCCTAAACCCTAAAAACCCAAAACCTTAAACCCTAAACTTAAACCCTAAAGTCTTTAATAACCCTAAACTCTAAACCCTAAACCCTAATTCTAAACCATAAAACTCTAAGAATAAACTCTAAAACACTAAGCCTTAACCTTAAACCCTAAAACTAAACTTAAAGTAACTAAATAAATTTAAAAATAAACTTAAACCCTAAAACATAATAAACCTAAACCTAAACCTAAGCCCTAAGAAAGGGCAGAACCTTGATGACATGAACATCATCGTCAACTAGGCTCATTCTAGATCTAGCTGTGGAGCCGAAGGCGGAGGTTGTAGTTATCACAGTGGTGGTGGGTTATCTAGAGGTGTTGGTGGATATGGAGGTGGCGGTCAGAGTAGTGGTGGTTATGGAGGAGGGAGGAGTAACAAATGTTACAACCGTGGCAGTGGCAGAGTGAGAAATTAGGGACATGATGGTGGATCCTGCTACTCAAAAGGCCAGGCTTATTCTGATGGGAATGAAATAAACAGAACAAAATTATCTGACTGTATTTATGGAACCATGTCTTTACACTAGAAATGGTTCTAGTGATCTAGGGTTTTTGATTTGCTCTATGCGTGACCATTTATGATCTTTATTATCGGTCATTTCTTAGAAAACTTGGTGTGTTACTTGGTACATGAAATTGAAAAGAAGAAATGTCAAATCTAAATTTATTGTCTATTAAAAAAGACAAAAACCATAAACCTTATACCTTAAACATAAACCCTAAACCATAAACCCTAAAACCCTAAACCCTAAACCGTAAGCCCTAAACCTTAAAACCTAAACCTTAAACCCTAAACCCTAAACTCCAAACCCTAATCCCTAAATCCTAACCCCAAAAAACTTAGCCAAAATAAATTAATAATAAACAAAAAAAAGATGAATTAAAACCTAAACCTAAACATAAAAGAAAAAAAAATAAACTAAAATAAAATAAATAAAACCTAAGAAATTAAAAAAATAAAACCTAAATAAAATAAAACTAAAATAAAATAAAAATAAAATAAATCTCAAATAAAAGAAAATAAAACTAAATAAAACCTAAACCTAAAAAAAATAAACCTAAAAAAAATTAAAATAAACATAAACCCTAAACTAAAAAAAAAACTACCTAAAATAAAATAAAATAAACCTAAACTTAAACTAAAATAAACTAAACCAAAAATAATAAAATCTAAACCTAAACTAAATAAAATAAAATAAAATGAACTTAAACCTAAACTTAAAAATAAACCTAAAATAAACCTAAAAAACTTGAAACCTAAATAAAAAATAAATAAAACCTAAACCTAAACCTAAAATGAAAAAGAATAAAACCTAAACCTAAAAATAAAATAAAAATAAAACTAAACTAAAAAATAAACGTAAACCTAAACCTAAACATAAAAAAATATACTAAAATAAAAAACTAAACTAAAATAAATTAACCTAAAATAAATAAACTATACTAAATAATATAAAAATAAACCTAAATAAAAATAAGAAAATAAAATAAATAAAAATAAATAAAAAATAAACTAAAAAAAATAAAAAATTTAAAAATAAAATAAAACCCTAGCCCTAAACTCTAACCCCTAAAACTAACCCTAAACCCTAAAACCCAAAACCCAAAACACTAAACCTTAAACCCTAAACCCTAAGCCCTAAACCCTAAAAAACCATAACCTTAAATCCTAAACCCTAAAACCTAAACCCTAAACCCTAAACTTAAACTAACTCAAACCCAAACCTAAACCTTAAAAAAAACCTAAACCTTAAATCATAAACCCTAAACCTCAAACCCTCCTAAACTATCTAAACTAACCCTAAATAACTAACCCTACAAACCCTAAACCCAACAAGAAACTATAAACCTAATCCCTAAATCTCTAAAATTGAAACCCTAAAACCCTAAATCATAAACCTAAATTATAAACCCAAAACCATAAACAAGTAACCCTAAACCTCAAACCAAGACCCTAAACCCTAAGCCTTAAAACCCTAAACCCTAAACCCTAAAAAACATAAACCCTAAAGCTTAAACACTAAACCATAAACTCTAAACCCTAAACCCTAAATTCTAAAAGCATAAACCCAAAACATTAAATCCTACACACTAAACCCTTAAAAAAACTTAAATAAAAATTAAAAATTAAAATAAACTAAAATAATAAAAATTAAACTAAATAAATCTAAATCTACTAGTTTACTTAATTTAAAAAAACTTAAACCTTAAACACTAAACCCTAAATCCTAAATCTCTAAAACCAAACATGAAACCTAAATTTAAACAAAACCCCTAAAAAAACCTAAAACCCTAAACCTAAACAAAACTTAACTAAAACCCAAAACCCTAACCCTAAAATAAACAAACCCTAAACCCTAAACTAAACTTAAACCTAAACCCTAAACCCTAAAACCCTAAACTTAAAAAAGCTAAAACCCTTTAAACTCCTAAACCTAAATTCTAAACCTAAGATAACCCTAAACTAAACCTAAAACCCTAAACTCTAAAGCTAAATCACTAAACCCCTAAATTATAAACCCTAACCCTAAACTAAAAAACCCTAACACCATAAACCCCAAAACCCAAATTCCAAACCCTAAATGCTAAACCTAAAAACCTAATCTTAAATTAAATAAAAAACTTAAACCTAAATAAAATAAAAAATTTAAACTAAAAAACCTAAATCTAGTACAAATAAATTATAATAAAATAAATATAAAGCTAAATTAAACTAAAAAAATCAAATAATCCTAAGAATAAAAAACCTTAAGGTGGAGGCAAGCATGACAAAGGTGGTGGGGATGAGGTGCCGGTGGATATGGAGGTGTGAGCCGCGTGGTGGTTATGGATGCGAGAGGAGTGATAGAGGTTACAGTCGTGGCTATGGTAGAGAGAGATCGGGGATATGATGGTGGATCTTGCTACTCGAGAAGCAGGGGTGGTTCTGATGGGAACTGAAGAAACTAAAGAACGGTCGATCCAATCTGCTGTTTATGGAACCATGTCTTTACAATAGAGATGGTTCTAGTTATCTAAAGTTTTGATTTGTACTATGCATGCCCATTTTTTATCAATGTTGTCACTTGTGTCTTAGAAAACTTGTGTTACTTGATGAAATCAAAAAGAAGAAATGTTGAATCTGAATTTGTTCTCTATTAAATAAAAAGCCTAAAATCCTAAATCCTAAACTAAAATCTGAAACCTAAACCTAAAACCTATACCCTAAACCCTAGAAACCCTAAACTCTAAACCTTAAACCCTAAACCATAAACCATAAACCCTAAACCCTAAACACTAAGCCCTAAACCCTAAAATCTAAACCCTAAACCTAAAACCCTAAACCCTAAATCCTAAACCCTAAACCCTAAACCCCAAACCCTAATCCCTAATCTTGAAACCCTAAAGTAACCTTAAACCCTAAACCCTAAACCTAAAAAAGCCAAAAACTAAAAGCTAAACTAAATAAAACCTAAAAATAATAGTGGTTTTTTTTAGTTTAGGGTTTTTATTTTGTTTTTATTTATTTTTAGTCTTTATTTTTTAGGTTTATTATTTAGGTTTTGGTTTTTATTTAATTTTAAGTTTAATTTTTTAGGTTTTTTTAATTTTATTTTAGGTTTAGTTTTTATTTTATTTAGTTCAGTTAGATTTTAGCTTTAGGTTTGGTTTATGGTTTAGTGTTTAGGGTGTAGGCAGGGGAAGTGTGGGTTTTGATTATTTTTTAGTTATGCCTAGGGTTTAGGTTTTTAGGTTTTAGGGTATTTAGGGTTTTGGATTTTAGGTTAGGGTTTTAGGGATTAGGGTTTATGATTAGGGTTTAGTGGTTTTGTGCAGGGTTTAGGGTTTAGGGTTTAATGTTTAGGTTTTAGGTTTAGTGTCTGTGTTTTAGTTTAGCTTTATGGTTTATGGTTTTTTTTAATAGAGTACAAATTCAGATTCAAAGTTTCTTCATCTTGATTTCATCAACCAAGTAACACACCAAGTTTTCTAAGACACAAGCAACATAGATAAAAAATGAGCGTGTATATAAATCAAAAATCCTAGATAACTTGAACTCCCTCTAGATATAATGACACGCCCATAAGCAATAGATCGAATGTGTCATCCTTCAATTTCTAATTCCCATCGTAACCACCCGACCTCTAAAGTAGCAGATCCACCATGGCTATAACCCTCGGGCCTCCCACCTCCACAACCACCACTACTCCGACCACCACCTCCATATCCACCGATCTCTAGATCCCCCACCACCACTGTGATAATCACTGCCTTTGCTTTCACCTCCACCGCTAGATCTAGATTGAGTCTTGTTGACTGACTGATGTACATAAAGGTTCTACCCATTCTTAGTTTATTTAGGTTTAGGTTTATTAGGTTTTAGGGTTTAAGTTTATTTTAATTTATTTAGTTACTTTAGCCAGGCTTAGGGCCTGGGGGTTTAGTGGTTTAGGGTTTAGGTAGTGGGGGTTAATGTTTTAGGGTTGTTTAGGGTTTAGTGGTTGAATTATAAGTGTTTTAACATTTAGATTTAGGGTTTATCTTTTTTTTTTGATTACAACCCGTAGTTAATGTTTATTTAGTTTATTTTATTTTATTTATATTTAGGTTTATTATTTTATTTTATTTCATTTAGTTTATTTATTTTAAGTTTATTTTATTTTAGTTTAGGTTTTTATTTTAGCTTTTTAGGTTTTGGTTTAGTTTATGTTTATTTTTAATTGAGTTTTATTTTATTTTATTTTAGGTTTAGGTTTTATTTTTAGGTTATTATTTTATGTTTATTTTTAGGTTTTATTTTTAGTTTAGGTTTAAGATTTTAGCTCTTTATTTTATTTAGTTTTAGCCTAAGTTTAGTGCAGGTTTAATCTTTAGTAGTTTATTTTATCTTATATCTTAAGTTTAGGGTTTATTTTAGCTTTAGAATTTAGGTTTTATTATTTATTTATTTTAGGTTTTGCTCAAGGTTTATTTTAGGTTTAGGTTTTATTTAGTTTCATTTTATTTTATTTTGGTTTATTTTTTATCTTTAAATTTAGTTTTATTTTATTTAGACCTTTGTCTCCAGGGTTTATTTTATCTTTAGCCTTTAGTCAGGCCTCATTCATCTTAGCCCATTCTTTATCACTCATCCATTTTAGCTCAGCCTGCTTCAGCCTTTCTACATCACATTATTTATCATTTATCAGCCTAGGCCTTTATCTTATTTATACAGGTACTCAGCCCAGGCTCCAGGCCTTAGGCCCCAGGAACCAGTCAGGCCCAGTGGCTCAGTGGCCCAGGCCTCATGGTCTTCTAGGGCTCAGGACTCCATGACCAGACTGGGGTCAGGGCCTGGCCCAGGCTCACGCCCAGGGCCCAGGCTCGGCCCAGGTGGGCCCATGGTCAGGCCAGGGCCTCATGATCACCCAGGGCTCAGTGTGGCTGGGCCTAGGCCCAAGCCTCGTGGCCAAGACTCCAGCCCCAGGATCTGTGGGCTTGGCCCATAACTCCAGTATTCAGGTCAGCCTAAAGCCCAGCCTCAGGTCTTAGGGCCCATGGTGGTGGCCAGTGCCCAGGGCAGGGCCCATGGCCTAGCTCAGTGGCCCAGTGGCCCACAGCTCATGGCTAGGGCCTAGTGGCTCAGTGGCCCAGTGGCCTCATAGGGCCTCAGTGTCAGCTTAGTGGTAGGGTTTTAAAAATCACAACCCCTCCAGGTATGCTTCATGCTTCCATTATTTTAGTTCTTTATTTTATTTAGTTTTGTTTATTTATCTAGGTCATTTATGTTACCAGATTTTATTTTAGTTTATCTTTCGCCTATGTTTATTTTTAGTTTAGTTTTATTTTATATATTATTTTAGGTTTAGTTTTGTTATCCTGCCTAAGGTTTAGGTTTTAAGATTCAAGATCTTTGTATTTTATTTTGGCTCTAATTTAGTTTGTTTAGGTTTATTTTTAGTTTATCTCATTTCAATTTAGTTGCCTATAGGTATCATTTCTTTTGGTTTAGTAACCCATTTTATTTTATCTTTTAGCTGAATTTATTTGAGTTTAGTTTATTTTATTTATTTTATTTTAGGTTTTTATTTTAGCTTGGTGGGTTTAGGTTTTTTTATTTTTTTATTTAGCTTTAGGTTTTTATTTTAGTTTTTTATTTTATTTTATTTTTCACTTTTTATTTTTATTTTACATTTAGTTTTATTTTATTTAGGTTTTTTATATTTATGTTTATTATATTTTTTTTAGTTTAGTTTTATTTATTATATTTTATTTTATTCTTTATTTTATTGTATTTTAGGTCAGTTTTATGGCTCAGGTATTAGGTTTACATCTTTAGTTTAGGCATTTTTTTTTTAATTCCATATAGGATTAGCCTTTATCATTATTTATTTTATCTTTGCCACTTATCCGCCTTAAGTTTAGATTCAGGTTGTGGTCAGCTGTGCTTAGGTCATGTGTCTTAAAGTCTATTCCTCGAAGCTAGGGCCTAAGGCCTTGTGTCAAGGTTTATGTTGGTATGGTCAAGGGTTATATTAATGGTCTATACATATATTATATTATTATATTTAAATCAAGCAAACTAGTAGGCTCTTTTTTATTTATTTATTTTTATTTGACCTAGTTTATTATTTTATCTTTATGTAAGTTCATTTTTTTATTTTATCCAATCCTTGTTTATTTTATTTAAGCATATGTTTTTGTTGTAGTTTATTTTAGGTTTAGTTTAGGCTTTTCTTTAGTTTTATTTTATTTTATTTTTAGGCTAGGTTTTATTTTATCTTTAGATTTATGTTTAGGTTTTTATTTTATTTTAGGTTTAGGTTTTAGTTTTTCTTTTAAGCTTCTTTTGAGGTTATTTTTAGCCAGTTTAGGGTTTATTTTTGTTTATTTTTTATGGTTTAGGCTTAGGATTAGGTTTAGTTTATCTTAAATCTCCACGCTTAGGTTTTATTTTTTTTACTTTCTAGTCTTTATTTTAGCTTGTGATGCTTCATTTTTTTATTTTAGGCCTATTTCTTTGTTAGTGGCCTAAGTTTTATTTTTAATCATTTTAGGTCATAAGTCATTTTAGGCTCAGATTCTTATAGTTTTATTTTACTTTATTTACCTTTATTTTATTTTATTTTTATTTTTAGATTTTATTTCTTTAGGTTTATTTTTATTTTTCTAGTTTAGGTTTTTATTTTTATTTTATTTTAGTTTAGTTTTATTTTTTCTTTATTTTCTTTTTAGGTTTAGGTTTAGGGCTTAGGTTTATGTTAAGCTTTTTTAGTTTAGGTAGGTTTTATTTTATCTTCCTAAGTCTTTATTCTCTGGGTTTTATAGTTTTAGTTTCTTTGTGTAGAGTTTAGGGTCCGTGGTTTAAGCTCTCAGTGGTGGGGAAGAGGGTTTTAGGGCTTAGGGTTTAGGGTTTAACCTAGGTTTGGGGTTTTAGGGTGGTAGGTTTAGGGTTATTAGGTTAGGGTTTAGAGTTTAGAGTTTTGTGTCCAGTTAAAGTTTTAGACTAGGGTTTTGCTTTGCCTTTTTCTAATCTGGGAACAAAACTAAGATTCAATATTTCTTCTTTCCTTCGAGTTCAAACCAAGTAACAAACCAAATTTTCTAAGACACAAGTTTACATAGATAAAAAATGAGAATGCGAGAAAATCAAAACCCTAGATAACTAGAACTTTCTACTATAAAGGCACAATTCCATATGAGTGATCAGATCGCCGTTTCTTTCAATTCTAGTTCCCATCAACCACCATGGTCTCTCAAGGATCCACCATCATATCCTCGATCTCCCTCAGATCGCCACCACTATGTAACATATGTCCTCCTCCCACCTCGCAACCACCATAACTCACCACCACTCAGATTCAGACTCCAGACCGCCACCACTACTATGATAATCGCCGCGGCCTCTCCAATCCGTGACCGAGCCCGTTGACGGTGTGATGTCATTTTGCCATCAGGTTTTGCCCAATTGATTTAGGTTTTATTATTTAACTTTATTTTTTAATCATTTTTAGATTTATTTAGGTTTAGGCTTTGGGGTGGTTTAGGGTTTAGTGTCAGGATTTAGTGGCCCATGCCATAGTTAGGGTTTGTGGGCCTAGGGTCATGGTCCAGCTTCCAGGATAGGTGTGCCAGGCTTTAGTAGTGTAGGTTAGCCTCAGTGCTCAGGGCCTAGTTTATCTTTATTTATTTAGGCTTTATTTTTATTTAATTAGCTAATTTATCTTAGCTTTACCCATTTAGCTCAGGTTTTTATCTTATCTTTTAGGTTTCAGGTTGTGGCTTTATGCATTTATACTTTAGTCTTTATCTAATCTAAAGGTTTAGGCCTTTATTTTTATTTGTAGTAGATTTTTTATTTTTTAGGCTCGATTTTGGCCTTATCTTTGGTTTATTTCGTGTTTACCTTTTAATTTAGGGTTCATAATTTATTTATTTTATTTTATTTAGGGCTCTAGCCTTTCAGGATCATGGCCTTAGTTTTAGGTTTTCTTTCATCTATTAGTTTATCTTGGTCTCATCCTGGTTTTAGGTTTTATTTAGTTTAGGTTTAGGTTTTTTTTTTAAGATTTATGGCTTTAGGTTTAGGTTTAGGTTGCAGAGAGTGGTTTAGGGTAGTGAGTTTTAGGGGTTTAGTAGAATTTAGGTTTAGGGTTTAGGGCTTTAACATTTAGGGTGGATTTTAGGGTTTTAGGGTTTATGATCTGGGGTTTATGGTTTAGGGTTTTATCCAGGGTGCTAGGTGTTTAGAGTTTGGTTTTTTTTTAAAAAAATCGCATCTTATTTCTTTTCACTTTCATCAACCAAGTAACACACCAAGTTTTCTAAGACATAAAGAGACATCATAGATAAAAAAATGAGCTTGCATAGAGCAAATCAAAACCTTAGATAATTAGAACCTCTCTACCAGAAAGACTAAAGACAAAGTTCCATAACCAGCGCATCGATCGATCATTCTTTAGTTTCTCCAAGCATAAAAAAACAACCTCGCCTCTAAGTAGATGGATCCACCATGATTTTCCCGATCTTCCATCCGCCATCACCATAGTTGTAACTTCCAACGCTTCTTCCTCCTCCATAACCACCACTACCCAACCACCACCTTAATATCCCTAAGACACCGCATCCCCAACCACCACCGCAATGATCGCCGCCGCTTTGCCTCTCGCTTCCTTCCATCGATAGATCTGTATGAGCCTGCTGATAGTGACATTTCACTGCCAAGGTTCCCCACCCATTTAGAGCTTGATATTGTGTTTTTTGTTAGTTTATTTTTTTAATTTATTTAGTTACTTTTAGGTTTAGTTTAGGTTTAGGTTTAGGATTAGGCTTTAGGTTTAAAGTTTAGGTGCAGTGGTTTAGGTTTGGGGGTTATCCTTTTTAGGCTTTGAGTTTAGATTAGGGTAGGTTTAGGGTTTAGGGTTTTTAGTGGTTTAGGGTTTAGGTTTTAGGTATAGTGTTCAAGTTTTAGTTTAGGGTTTAGGGTTTTTAATTTTTTTAATAGAGAACAAATTCTGATCTAACATTTCTCTCATTTCAATTTCATCAACCAAGTAACACACCAAGTTTTGTAAGACAAGACATGACATAGATAAAACATGAGTACAAAGAGCAAATCAAAACATTAGATAATGGAAACTATCTCTACTATAAAGACACGCTCCATAAGCAGATCGATAGACCGCTCTTCAATTCCTTAGTTCCCATCAACCCCGACCTTCACAGTAAGTGGGATCCACCATCATATTCCTGGTCTCTCCCTCCGCCACCACCAATGTTGTAACCTTCATCGCTCCTCCCGCCTCCATAACCACCACTGCTCCGACCACCACCTCCATATCCACCAAGACTTCTAGATCTCCCACCACCACCGGATAACTGCTTACCACCTTCATCTCCACCGCATCTAGACAGCGCATGGATCTTGGGATGTTCCTAAGGATCAAAGTTCTACCCATTCTGGGGTTTATAGGCTTAGTTTAGCTTTTATTAGATTTTAGGGTTTAAGTTTACTTTTAAATTTATTTAGTTACTTAGGTTTAGGTCTGGGGATTTGGAGGCATTAGGGCTTGAATGTTTAGGTCAGGTGTGTGGCTTGGGGTTTAAGGGTAGGATTTAGGGTAGTGGCCTAGAGTTAGAGTTTGGTAGGGCTTTAGTGTGGTTCTGTATTTCTGTATTCTCTTTTATTTTTTAAAATTATTTAAACCCAAGTTTAGGTTTATTTAATTTATTTAGTTTTTTATTTGTTTTTATTTATTTTATTTATTTAGATTTATTTAGGATTATTTTCATTTATATTTAGTAGTTTATTTATTCTTTTCTGTGCCTTTTAATCTTAGTTTATTCTTTTTTTAGTTTAGCCTAGGTCTCATTTTAGTTCAATCTTTTTTTTAGGGTTTTTTCTTTTATCTTGTGCCTAGGCTAGAATTTTATTACTTTTCTTATAGTTTCTGCCTTTCTTTTTAGTTTAGCTTCAGTATATTTTATTTCCTCAGTTTCAGTGAATCAATTATTTTAGTCTAGTTCTAGGTGCATTTTTATTTTATTAGGGCCTAGGGTTTTTTTTTAGGCTTCATGGTTTAAGCTCATTTTATTTATTTCAGGTTTTTGAGCTTTATTTTAAGGCTCAGGTTTTAGTTTCTTTATTTTATTTATTTTAGGTCCTTTTTATTCATTTAGGTATTTTATTTTTTTTAGTTTTTGGTTTTATTTATTTATTTTTTTTATCTTAATCTTTTATCTCTCAGGTAGTTTAGCTTCAGCTCTTAGGTTTTAGCTTTAGGGTTTTAATTTTATTTATATTTTTAATCTATCTTAGTTTCAGTTTATTTATTTATTTTTTAGATTTTAGTTTAGTTTAGGTTTAGCTTCTGGGTTTGGGCTTTTAGGTTAGTTTGTGCCTAGGGTTTAGGATTATGGTTTAGGGTTTAGGTTTATGATTTGTGGCCTTAGGATTTTAGGGTTTAGAGTTTAGCATTTTGTGGGTTTCAGGCTTAGTGTAGGGTTTTAGGTTTAGTATTTAGGGTTTAGGGTTTAGGGTTTAAGTTTTAGGTTTAGAGTTCAAGTTTTAGTTTAAGATAGGTTTTTTTAGCAGAGAATAAATTCATATTCAACATTTCTTATTTTTGATTTCATCAACCAAGTAACATAGCAAGTTTTCTAAGACACAAGAGACAACATAGATCAAAATTGAGCATGCATAGAGCAATTCAAAAACATTAGATAACTAAAATCATCTACTGTAAAGACACAGTTCCATATGCAGAAGATTGGATTGGTCGTTCTTCAATTTCTCCAGTTCCTATCAGAACCATCACATCCTCAGTCTCTCCCTCCGCCACCACCATGGTAGTAACCTCCATTTAGTTTTTATTTTATTATATTTTAGGTTTATTTTATTTTTATTTTATGTTTTGGTTTTATTTTATTTAGGTTTTCTATTTTTTGGTTTATTATATTTTTAGTTTAGTTTAAGTTTTTATTAATTTTATTTTAGTTTAGTTTTTACTTTTTATTATATTTTATTTTTAGATTTAGGTTTTAGTTTAGGTTTTTATTTATTTTATTTAGGTTTAGATTTTTTACTTCTTTTAATTTTTAGGTTTTATTTAGTTTAGGTTTCAATTTTTAGGTTTGTAGGTTTAGGGTTTAGGGTTTGGGGTTTAGAGTTTAGGGTTTAGGGTTGTAGGTTTTAGGTTTTATGATTTAGGGTTTAGGGTTTAGGGCTTTTGGGTTTAGGGTTTAGGATTTAGGTTTTAAGGGTTTAGGATTTAGAGTTTAGGGTTGTAGGTTTGGGGTTTAGGGTTTAGGGTTTAGGGTTGGTTTTAGGGTTTAGGTCTTAGGGTTAGGGTTTTTTTTCTATATTTTTATATATTTTATTTAGGGTTTAGTGTTTATGGTTTATTAGGATTTAGCATTTATGGTTGTAAGTTTGGAGTTTAGGGTTTAGGGTACTTTTATGGTTTAGGGTTTTAGGCATTAGGGTTTAGGGTTTAGGGTTTGAGGCTTAGAGTTTAGGATTTAGGGTTTAGATTTTTTTAAAAGAAATTAAGTATACCAGTAGGTTTAGGTTTTAGGTTTAGGGTTTAGGGTTAGTTTTAGGTTTTAGGTTTTGGGGTTTGGGTTTTTTTATATATTTTTAATTTATTTATTTAGGATTTAGGGTTTCTGGTTGTACGTTTAGGGTTTAGGGTTTATTATATAAGATTTAAGGTTTTTTTTAAAAAAAATTAAGTAAATTGATATGTTAGGTTTATTTAATATATTTAGTTTAATTTTTATTTATTTTAGTTTACTTTATTTTTTATTTTTATTTAGGTTTATTTTTTTTACTTAGTTTAGTTTATAAATTTTAGGTTTATTTATTTTAATTTAGGTTTTTATTTTAGTTTATTTTTAGTTTAGGTTTATTTTTTAGTTGAGTTTTATTTTTATTTTATTTTTTATGTTTAGGTTTTATTTTTTATTTTAGTTTTTTAGGTTTACGTTGTAGGTTTTAATTTAGGTTTATTTTAGGCTTTATTTTTTGTTTAGGTTTAGATTTATTTTAATTTATTTTATTTTATTTAGTTTAGGTTTAGTTTATTTTAGGTGGGTTTAGGTTAAAATTATTTTACTTTAGTTTATTTTAATTTAGCTTTAGGTTTATTTTATTTTGTTTATTTTATTTTATTTTAGGTTTAGGTTTTTTTTTAGTTTAGGGTTTTGGTTTTAGTTTTATTTATTTTTAGGTTTATTTTTTTAGGTTTAGGTTTTCATTTAGTTTTATTTTATTTTATTTTATTTTAGGTTTAATTTATTATTATTTTACATTTAGTTTTTATTATATTTAGGTTTTTATTCTAAAGTTTATTTTATTTTTTAATTTAATTTATGTTTTTTTATTTTATTTTAGTTTATTTTTATTTTTATATTTTATTATATTTTTAAGGTTTAGGTTTAGGTTTTAGTTTAGGTTTTTATTATATTTTATTTAGGTTTAGCTTTTTATTTATTTATTTTATTTTTAGATTTTATTTAGTTTAGTGTGTAGGTTTTAGGTTTTAGGATTTGGGGTTTGGGGTTTGGGGTTTGGGGTTTTGGGTTTTGGGTTTAGGGTTTAGGGTTTTATGGTTTACAATTTTAGGGTTTAAGGTTTAGGATTAAGGTTTAGGGTTTAGAGTTTAGGGTTTAGTGTTTAGGCTTTAGGGTTTAGTGTTTTTAGGGTTTAGGGTTTAGGGTTTAGGGTTTTCTTTTTTAAACTTAAAGGATTTAGGGTTTAGTTATTAAAGTTACTTTTATTATTATTATTAGGTTTTAGTTTTATTATGTTTATTTGTTAGTTATTAGTATATTTAGGGTTTAGGTTTATTAGTTTCTTTATTATTATTATTATTATTTTAGTTATTAGTTTTTGTTTTGGGTTTTATTTGGTTTTATGTTTAGTCTTTGTTTGGATTTATTGGGGTTATTGTGGTCTAGTGTTTTTTAGTTTTGTTTTAGTTTTTGGTTTTTATTAGTTTTAGTTAGGTTTTTAGTTTAGTTATTATTTAGTTATTAATTTAGGGTTTATTTTTAGTTTTGGGTTTTATTAGTTTTATATTATTAGTTTTTAGTTTATTAATTATTTTTAGTTTAGTTTGTTTTTATTAGGTTTATGGGGTTCAATTTTAGTTTAGTTTATTAGGTTAGGGGTTTTAGGATTTTAGTTTTATTTATCTTTAGTTTTATTATTATTGGGTTATATTGGTTTGGTTTTATTAGTTTAGGGTTTAGTTGTATTATTAGTTATTATTCTTATTATTATTATTATTATTATTATTATTATTATTATTATTATTATTATTAGTTTTAATTAGTTTTATTAGTTTATTATTATTATTTTATTAGTTAGTAAAGTTTATTTATTAGGGTTTTATGGTTTTAGTTATTATTATTTATTTTAGTTATTTTTATTAGTTTTAGTTTTTAGGTTTAACATTAGTTTTATTATTATTTATTTAGTTAGTTTTATTAGTATTAGTTAGGTTTTATTATTACTTTTTAATTTATTATTTATTTTATTATTATTATTATTAGTTTTGTTTTATTTTTATTAGGTTTGGGTTTAGGGTTTATGGTTAGCTTTTGGTTTAGGCTTAGATTAAGGTTTAAGGCTTTATGGTTTAGGGTTTTGGCTTTAGGGTCTAGGGTTTAGGGTTAGTTTAGGGTTTAGGCTTAGATTAAGGTTTAGGGCTTTATGGTTTAGGGTTTTGGCTTTAGGGTCTAGGGTTTAGGGTTAATTTAGGGTTTAAGGTTTAGGGTTTTAGGGTTTGGGGTTTAGGGTTAGGGTTAGTGCTTATGGTTTAGGGTTTAGGGTTTAGGTTTTAGGGTTTAGGGATTAGGGTTTAGGTTCAGGGTTTAGGAATGATGCAGGTTTAGGGATTAGGATTAGTTTTAATGTTTAGGGTTTAGGGTTTAAGATTTAGTGCTTAGGGTTTGAGGTTTAGGTTTGTTTTTTTAAATTAAGTAAACCGCTAGGTTTAAATTTATTTAGTTTATTTTATATTTTTATTTAGGTTTATTTTTTATTTTTATTTATTTTATGTTTATTTATTTTAGTTTATGATTTTTATTTTTATTTATTTTTTTAGGTTTAGGTTTAGGTATATGTTTATTTTTTAGTTTAGTTTTATTTTTATTTTATGTTTTAGGTTTAGGTTTTATTTTTATTATTAGGTTTAGGTTTTAGATTTTATTTAGGTTTAGGTTTTTATTTTATTTTTTTTGTTTAGGTTTTAGGTTTTTATTTTAGGTTTATCTTTTGGTTTTATTTTCTAGTTTATGTTTAGGTTTATTTTTAGTTTATTTTATTTTATTTTATTTTGGGTTTAGGTTTAGTTTATTTTAGGTTTAGGTTTAGGTTTTATTTATTTTTGTTTAGTTTATTTTAGTTTAGGTTTGGGATTATTTATTTTTTGTTTTAGGTTAAGGTTTTTTTAGTTTAGGGCTTAGGTTTTATTTTTTATTTTATTTTTAGGTTTATTTTTTAGGATTAGGTTATTATTGTATTTTAGGTTTTTTTTTTATTCAAATTTTATTCTATTTAGTTTTTATTTTTAGGTTTATTTTTTATTTTTTAGTTTAGGTTTAGGTTTTAATTTATTTTATTTTAGTTTAGTTTTCTCTTTTATGTTATTTATTTTTTAGGTTTAGTTTTAGGTTTAAGTTTTAGTTTAGGTAATAATTTTTATTTATTTTTATTTAGGTTTAGGTTTTTTGATTTTTTTTTATTTTTAAGTTTTATTTAGTTTAAGTTTAGGTTTTTAAGTTTTTAGGGTTTAGGGTTTAGGGTTTAGGGTTTAGGGTTTTGGGATTATGGTTTAGGATTTAAGGTTTAAGGTTTAGGGTTTACGATTTAAGGTTTATGATTTACTGTCTTATGGTTTAGGGTTTAGGGTTAGAGTTTTTTTTATTTTGTTTATTTTTTTTTAAAAAAAAATTAAGAAATCTGGTAGGTTTATGTTTATTTAGTTTACAGTTTATTTATGAGGTTTAGGTTTAGATTTAGGCTAGGTTTTATTTTATTTTCTTTTTTATTTAGATTTAAATTTTTTTATTCATTTTATTTTTAGGTTTTATTTAGTTTAGGTTTAGGTTTTTAGGTTTTTAAGGTTTAGGGATTAATGTTTAGAGTTTAGGGTTTGGGGTTCATGGTTTAGCATTTAGGGTTGTTGGTTTTAGAGTTTAGGGTTTAGTGTTAACGGTTTAGGGTTTATGCTTTTAGGGTTTAGGGATTAGGGTTTAGGGTTTAGTGATTAGGGTTTAGGGTTTTGGGTTTTTTAGGGTTTATGGTTTAGGTTTTTGGGTTGAAGGTTTAGTATTAGTTTAGGGTTAGTTTTAGGGTTTAGGGTTTAGGGTTTAGGATTTAGGGTTTAGGGTTTTCTTAAATAAAATTAACTAACCATATCTTTAGGTTTACTTAGTTTAACTTTTATTTATTTTAGTTTATTTTTTATTTAGCCTAAGTTTTAATTTTTATTTCATTTAGTTTATTTTTTAGGTTTATTTATTTTAGTTTATTTTTAGGTTTAGGTTTAGGTTTAAGTTTATTTTTTAGTTGAGTTTATTTTATTTATTTTTTAGGTTTAGGTTTTAGGTTTTATGTTTTAGGGTTTAGGGTTTAGAGCTTAAGGTTTAGGGTTTAAGGTTTACGATTTAGGGTTTAATGTTTAGGGTTTTAGGGTTTTAAGGTAAGGTTTAGGGTTAGGGTTTAGGGTTTTTGGGTTTAGGGTTTAGGGTTTAGTGTTTAGGGTTTTGGGTTTTGGGTTTTGGGTTTGGCGTTTAGGGTTTTAGGGCTTATGGTTTAGGGTTTAGGGTTTATGGTTTAGGTTTTAGGTTTACAGTTTAGGTTTTAGTTTAGGGTTTTCTATGGTTTAAGGTTTAGGGTTTAGGGTTTAGGGTTATAGGTTTAGTATTGTAGGTTTAGAGTTTTTTGGGTTTAGTGTTATTAGGGTTTAGGGTTTAGGGAGCATTTTTTAAAATAAGTAAACCCAGGTAGTTTATGTTTATTTAGTTTTTTATTTATTTTAGTTTATTTTATTTATTTAAGTTATTTTTTTTATTTAATTTAGTTTATTTATTTTAGGTTTACTTATTTTAGTTTATGTTTTATTTTAATTTATTTTTAGATTTAGGTTTAATTTTAGTTGAGTTTTATTTTATTTTATTTTTTAGATTTTTAGGGTTTAGGGTTTAAGGTTTAAGGTTTAGGTTTTAGGGTTTAGGGTTAGGGTTTAGCATTTAATGTTTTCTTTAAGGTTTAAGTTTTTGTTTAGTTTTAGAGGGCTTATAGTTTAATTTAGGGTTTAGGATTTTAGGTTTGGGGTTTAGTGTTTAGGCTTTAGGGTTTAGGGTTTAGGGTTTAGCATTTAGGATTTTGGGTTTGGGGTTTAGGGTTTAGGATTTAAGGTTGTAGGTTTAGGGTGTAGGGTTAGTTTTAGGGTTTATGGTTTAGGGTTTAGGGTTTAGGGCTTATGGTTTAGGATATAAGATTTAAGGTTTAGGGTTTTTATATAAAATTAAGTAAATCAGAGGTTTAGATTTATTTAACAGTTTATTATTTATTTATTTTAGTTTATTTTATTTTTATTTTATTTAGGATTATTTTTTATTTTTATTTAGTTTATTTATTTTAGGTTTATTTATTTTAGTTTATTTTTTTAGGTTTATGTTTAAGTTTAAGTTTATTTTTTAGTTGAGTTTATTTTATTTATATAGGTTTAGGCTTTTAGGTTTTTATGTTTTGAGGGTTTAGGGTTTAGAGTTTAAGGTTTAGGGTTTAGGGTTTTGGGTTTAGGGTTTAGGGTTTATGGTTTTAGGGTTTAGGGTTTAGTGTTAGGGTTTAGGGTTTAGGGTTTAGGATTTAGGGTTTAGGCTTTAGGCTTTAGGGTTTAGGGTTTTAAGGGTTTAGGGTTTAGGGTTTATGGTTTAGGGTTAAGGATTTAGGGTTTAAGGTTTTGGATTTAGTTTAGGTTTTAGCTTAGTTTATAGTTTAGGGTTTAGGTTTAGTTTAGTATTTGTTTAGTTTTAGTTTAGTTCAAGTTTAACATGGTTTTAAAGTTTTTAGTTTAGTTTTAGTGTTGTAGGTTTAGGGTTTATAGTTTAGGGTTTAGGGTTAGTTTTAGGGTTTATGGTTTAGTGTTTAGGGTTTAGGGTTTAGGATTTAGAATTTATGGTTTAGGGTTTTTTTCTTTTAAAAAAATAAAGTGCTGTAGGTTTAGGTTTATTTAGTTTACTTAGTTTATTTTTTTTTAATTTTTATTTATCTTTATTTTCATTTTATTTAGTTTAGTTTATTTATTTTAGGTTTACTTATTTTAGTTTAGTTTTTTATTTTTGTTTATTTTTTTGGGTTTGGTTTAGGTTTATGTTTATTTTTTTATTGGGTTTTATTTTTATTTTATTTTTTTAGGTTTTAGGGTTTAGGTTTTAGGTTTAGGTTGGTTTTAGTTTAGGTTTATTTTAAAATGAAGTAAACTAGTAGGTTTAGGTTTATTTAGTTTAGTTTATTTATTTTTAATTTGTATTTAGTTTAGTTTATTTTTTACTTAATTTTTAATTAAATAAAGTTTTATTTTTTACTTTATTTTTAATTAAATAAAGTTTAGGTTTTACTTTAATTTTTATTTATATTGATGTTTATTTTTAATTTGTTTTTAGTTTAGTTTATTTATTTTTAGGCTTATTTATATTAGTTTACTTAATTTTATTCTAGGGTTTAGGTTAGTTTAGGATTCTGTTGTAGGTTTAGGGTTTAGAGTTTAGAGTTAGAATATTTTTTTATTTAATTTTTTGGGTTTAGGGTTTAGGGTTTAGGATTTAGGTTTAGGTTTTGGTTTTAGTTTAGGTTTATTTTAAAATTAACTAAACTAGTTTAGGTTTTAGTTTAGTTTATTTATTTTTAATTTGTATTTAGTTTAGTTTATTTTTTTACTTTATTTTAATTAAATAAAGTTTTTGTCTTTTTTATTTTAATTAAATAAAGTTTAGGTTTTATTTTTTTTTATTTATATTTATGTTTATTTTAATTTGTTTTAGTTTAGTTTATTTATTTTTTATTTATATTACTTTTGGTTTAATATTTTAGTTTATTTTAAGTTTAGGTTTTATTTTTTAGTTGAGTTTTATTTTATTTTATTTTTTAGGTTTAGGTTTTATTTTCTATTTTAGGTTTAAATTTCGTTTAGGTTTTATTTTATTTTTTTTAGGCTTTGGTTTTAGGTTTTTATTTTAGGTTTAGGTTTTTATTTTATTTAGTTTAGTTTATTTTTAATTAAATAAAGTTTAGCTTTTACTTTATTTTTTATTTATTATGTTTATTTTTTGTTTTTAGTTTATTTATTTATTTTAGCTTGTTTATATTAGTTTGGTTTTTTTTATTTTTTATTTTTTAGGTTAGTTTATTTTTTTAGTTAGTTTTATTTTTTATTTTATTTTTTTTAGGTTTTATTTTCTATTTTTTAGTTTAAGTTTAGATTTAGGTTTTTATTTAATTTTTTAGGCTTTGGTTTTCGGTTTTTATTTTAGGTTAATTTTTAGGTTTTATTTTTTAGTTTACGTTTAGGTTTAATTTTAGTATATTTTATTTTATTTAGTTTAAGTTTAGGTTTATGTTTAGTTTATTTTAGGTTTAGGTTTTGGTTTATTTATTTTAGTTTAAATTTATTTTACTTTATGTTTAGGGTTTATTTTATTTTTTTTTATTTTATTTTTTTATTTTAGGTTTAGGTTTTATTTATTATTTATTTTTATGTTTATTTTAAGTTTAGGTTTTTTATTTAGTATTTATTTTATTTTATTTTAGGTTTATTTAGGTTAATTTTATTTTATTTTACATTTAGTTTTATGTTATTTAAGTTTTTTTTATTCTTAGGTTTATTCAATTTTTTCATTTGTTTAGGTTATTATTTATTTTATTTTATATTTTTATTAGTTTTTTTTTATTTTTTAGGTTTAGGTTTAGGTTTTAGTTGATTTTATGTTTATTTTATTTTTTAATTTATTTAGGTGTAGGTTTTTTTTATTTATTTTATTTTTATGTTTTATTTAGTTTAGTTTTAGGTTTTAGTTTTTAGGGTTTAGGGTTTAGGGTTTTAGGGTTTAGGGTTTAGGGTTAGGTTTAGGGTTTATGGTTTAGTGTTTAGGCTTTAGCTTTTAGGGTTTTAGGGTTTAGGTTTAGTTTAGGGTTTGGGGTTTAGGATTTTTTAGGGTTTAGGGTTTAGAGTTTAGGGTTTCAGGTTTAGGATTTAGGGTTTAGGGTTTAGGGTTTTTTTTTAAAATCAAGTAAACTTGTTGGTTTAGGTTTATTTAGTTTATTTTTTATTAATTTTAGTTTATTTTATTATTTTATTTTTATTTAGGTTTATTTTTTTTATTTTTATTTAGTTTGGTTTATTATTTTAATTTATTTTTAGGTTTATGTTTATTTATTAGTTTAGTTTTATTTTATTTTATTTTAAGTTTAGGTTTATTTTTTTTATTTTAGGTTTAGGTTTAGGTTTTATTTATTTCTTTGGGTATAGGTTTAGGTTTTTATTTTAGGTTTATTTTAGGTTTTAATTTTAGTTTAGGTTTAGGTTTATTTTAGTTTATTTTATTATATTTAGTTTAGGGTTTAGGTTTGTTTATTTTAGGTTTAAGTTTAGGTATTATTTATTTTGTTTAATTTTTAGTTTAGGTTTAGGTTTATTTTATTTATTTTAAGTTTAGGTTTTAGTTTAGGGTTTAGGTTTTATTTTTTATTTATTTTTAGGTTTTATTTTTAGGTTTATTTGTTAGGTTTATGTGTTTATTTAGTTTTTATTTTATTTTATTTAAAGCTTATTTTATTTTTATTTTACATTTAGTTTTTATTATATTTAGCTTTTATTATTTTTAGGTTTATTTTCTTTTTTAGTTTAGTTTAAATTTTTATTAATATTATTTTAGTTTAGTTTTTTATTTATTTTATTTAATTTTAATTTTGTTTTATGTTTAGGTTTAGGTTTATGTTTTAGTTTAGGTTCTTATTTTATTTTATTTTTTTAGTTTAATTAGGTTAAGGTTTTTTTGTTTATTTTACTATTAAGTTTTATTTAGTTTAGGTTTTTAGGGTTTAGGGTTTAGGGTTTGGGGTTGTAGGTATTAGGGTTTAGTATTTAGGGTTTAGGGTTTACGGTTTAGGGTTTAGCGTTTGGGATTGTATTATTATTATTTTTTTTTAAATTAAGTAACTTGGTATGTTGAGGTTTATTTAGTTTATTTTTTTATTTTAATTTATTTTATTTTTATTCTAATTTAGGTTTATTTTTTTATTTAATTTAGATTATTTATTTTAGGTTTATTTATTTAGTTTAGATTTTTATTTTAGTTTATTTTTAAGTGAGGTTTAGGTTTAGGTTGATTTTTAGTTTAATTTTATTTTTATTTAATGTTTTTATGTTTTATTTTATTTTTTTATTTTAGGTTTAGGTTTATTTTATTTTTTTAAGTTTAGATTTTAATTTAGGTTTTATTTTTTTAGTTTAGGTTTTTTTTTGGTTTAGGTTTAGGTTTATTTTTAGTTTATTTTATTTTTATTTAGTTTAGGTTATGTTTATTTTTATTTTAGGTTTAGGTTTTATTTATTTTAGTTTAGTTTATTTTAATTTAGGTATAGGTTTATTTTATTTTTTATTTTAGGTTTATGTTTTTTTTTTAGTTTAGGGCTTAGGTTTTTTTTAGGTTTTGATTTTTATTTAATTTTTATTTTTTTTATTTTAGGTTTGTTTTATTTTTATTTTAGGTTTAGTTTTTATTTTATTTAGGTTTTTATTTTTTTGTTTAGTTTATGTTTTATTAATTTTACTTTAGTTTATTTTTTTTTAGGTTAAGGTTTAGGTTTAGGTTTTATTATATTTTTTTTTAATTTTATTTTAAATTTTATTTTGATTTAAGTTTATTTATTTATTTTATTTTTTTATGATTTATTTAGTTTAGGGTTAGGTTTATCATTTTAGGGTTTATTTAGGTTTAGGGTTTTTTGTTGGGTTTAGAATTTTGGGTTTAGGGTTTAGGGTTTTTTAGGTTTAGGGTTTAGGGATTAGGGTTTAGGATTTAGGATTTAGTTTTAGGTTTAGGGTTTATTTTGGTTTAGGGTTTATAGTTTTGGTTTTTTTAGAGAACAAATTATTCAACATTTCATCTTTTGTTTATTTAGTTTAGTTTATTTTTATTTTATTTATGTTTACTTTTTATTTTTATTTAGTTTAGTTTATGTATTTTAGTTTATGATTTTTAATTTAGATTATTGTTTAGGTTTAGGTTTTGGTTTAGGTTTATTTTTTAGTTGAGTTTATTTTAATTTTAATTTTTTATGTTTAGGTTTTTTATTTATAGTTTAGGTTTAGGTTTTTTATTTATTTTTTTTTAGGTTTAGGTTTTACAGTTTTATTTTAGGTTTATTTTTTAAGTTTTATCTTTTTAGTTTAGGTTTAGGATTATTTTTAGTTTATTTTATTTTATTTAATTTAGGTTTAGGTTTACTTTATTTTAGGTTTAGGTTTAGGTTTTATTTATTTTAGTTTAGTTTATTTTAGGTTTAGATTTATTTTATTTTTTTATTTTATTTTTAATTTAGGTTTAGGTTTTTTTTTAGTTTAGGGTTTAGGTTTTATTTTTTATTTATTTTTAGGTTTATTTTTAGGTTTACATTTTTATTTAGTTTATTACTTTAGGTTTATTTTATTTTTCTTTTACGTTAAATTTTTATTTTATTTAGGTTTTTTATTCTTAGGTTTATTTTATTTTTTAGTTTTGTTTAGGCACTTATTTATTTTAGTTTAATTTATTTTATTTTATTTTAAGGTTTTAATTTAGGTTTTAATTATATTTTATTTTTTTTATTTTATTTAGCTTTAGGTTTTTTAATTTAATTTATTTTTTTGCTTTATTTAATTTAGGTTTAGGTTTTTAGGTTTTTAGGGTTTAAGGTTTATGGTAAGGGTTTAGGGTTTAGAGTTTAGCGTTTAGTGTTTAGGTTTTAGTTTATGGTTTTGGGGTTTAGCTTAGGGTTTTAGGGTTTAAGGTTTAGGTTTAGCTTTAGGGTTTAGGGTTTTTAGAGTTTAGTGTTTAGGGTTTAGTGTTTTGGGTTAGTTAAGGTTTTAGGGTTTATGATTTTTTAGGGATTAGGGTTTATGGTTTAGGATTTAGGATTTAGGGTTTAGGGTTTAAGGTTTAGGGATTAGAGTTTAGATTTTAGGGTTTAGGGTTTAGGGTTTAGATTTAGGGTTTAGGTTTATAGTTTAGAGTTTAGGGTTTAGGGTTATTTAGGTTTAGATTTAGGGTTATTTTATTATTATTATTATTATTATTTATTATTATTATTATTATTATTATTATTTATTTTAAAATTAAGTAACCTGGTAGGTTAGTTAATTTAGTTTATTTTTTTATTTTAGTTTATTTTATTTTTTATTCTGATTTAGGTTAATTTTTATTTTTATTTAATTTAGTATATTTATTTTAGGTTTATTTATTTTAGTTTAAATTTTTTTTTTTAGTTTATTTTTTAAGTTTAGGTTTAGGTTTAGGTTGATTTTTTAGTTTAGTTTTATTTTTATTTTATTTTTTATGTTTGAGTTTTATTTTTTATTTTTAGGTTTAGGTTTAGGTTTTTATTTTATTTTTTAAGTTTTAGATATTAGGTTTTTATTTTAGGTTTTATTTTTTAGTTTAGGTTTTTTTTATTTAGGTTTAGGTTTATTTTTAGTTTATTTTATTTTATTTAGTTTAGGTTTGTTTATTTCAATTTTAGGTTTAGGTTTTATTTATTTTTTGTTTAGTATTTTATGTTTAGGTTTATTTTATTTTATTTTTAGGTTTAGGATTTTTTTTTAGTTTAGGGTTTAGGTTTTTTTATTTAATTTTAGGTTTTAATTTTATGTTTATTCTTTAGGTTTCGATTTTTATTTTATTTTTATTTTAGGTTTGTTTTATTTTTATTTTAAGTTTAGTTTTTATTTTATTTAGGTTTTTTAGATTTTAATTTAGTTTAGGTTTTTATTGCTTTTACTTTAGTTTAGTTTTGTTTATTTAATTTATTTTTAGGTTTAGGATTAGTTTTAAGTTTTAGTTTATGTTTTTATTTTATTTTATTTTTTACTTTTATTTTGGTTTAGATTTATTTATTTATTTTATTTTTAGGTTTTATTTAGTTTAGGGTTAGGTTTGTATCATTTTATGGTTTACGATTTAGGGTTTAGGGTTTTTTGGGTTTAGAATTTAGGGTTTAGGGTTTAGGGTTTAGGTCTTAGGGTTTAGGGTTTAGGATTTAGGATTTAGTTAAAGGTTTAGGGTTTAGTTTTTAGTTTAGGGCTTAGATATTTTGGTTTTTTTAACAGAGAATAAGTTCAGATTCAACATTTCTTCTTTTGTTTATTTAGTTTATTTTATTTTTTATTTTTATTTATGTTTATTTTTTATATTTGTTTAGTTTAGTTTATTTATTTTAGTTTAAGTTTTTTAATTTAGATTCATTTTTAGGTTTAGGTTTAGGTTTTAGTTTAGATTTATTTTTTAGTTGAGTTTTATTTTTATTTTAATTTTTATGTTTAGGTTTTATTTTTATTTTATAGGTATGGGTTTAGGTTTTATTTTATTTTTTTTAGGTTTTGGTTTTAGAGTTTTATTTTAGGTTTATTTTTTAAGTTTTATTTTTTTAGTTTAAGTTTAGGTTTATTTTTAGTTTATTTTATTTTATTTAATTTAGGGTTTAGGTTTACTTTATTTTAGGTTTAGGTTTAGGTTTTATTTATTTTAGTTTAGTTTATTTTACTTTAGGTTTAGGTTTTTTTATGTTATTTTTAATTTAGGTTTAGGTTTTTTTAGTTTGGGGTTTAGGTTTTATTTTTTATTTATTTTTAGGTTTATTTTTATATTTACATTTTTATTTAGTTTTCACTTTAGGTTTATTTTATTTTTATTTTACATTTAGTTTTTATTTTATTTAGGTTTTTTATTCTTAGGTTTATTTTATTTTTTTAGTTTAGTTTAGGTATTTATTTAGTTTAGTTTAGTTTATTTTTATTATTTTATTTTATTTTATTTTAAGGTTTTAATTTAGGTTTTAATTTTATTTAATTTTATTTTATTTAGGTTTAGGTTTTTAATTTATTTTATTTTTATATTTTATTTAGTTTAGGTTTAGGTTTTTAGGTTTTTAGGGTTTAAGGTTAGGGTTTAGGGTTTAGGGTTTAGGGTTTAGTGTTTAAGCTTTAGGGTTTATGGTTTTTCGGGTTTAGGGTTAGCTTAGAGTTTAGGGTTTAGGGTTTAGGCTTTAGGGTTTAAGGCTTTTAGGGTTTAGGGTTTAGTGTTTAGGGTTAATTTAGGGTTTTCTGGTTTTATTTTTTTAGGTTTAGGATTAAGTAGATTTAGGTTTAAGTTTAGGGTTTAGGGTTTAGGGTTTAGGGTTTTAGGGTTTAGGTTTATAGTTAGTTTAGTGTTTAGGTTGGTTTATGGTTTTTAGTGTAGGGTTTAGGGTTTATGTTTTAGGTGTAGGGTTTAGGCTGAGTTTAGGATTTATAGTTGAGGTTTTAGGGTTTAGGGTTTAAGGTTTAGGTTTTTTATGGATTTTATTTTTTTAATTAAGTCAAGTGGTAGGTTTAGGTTTAGTTAGTTTATTTTTATTTATTTTACTTTATTTATTTTATTTTGATTTTGTTTGATCTTTATTTTTTATTTAATTTAGTTGTTTTATTTTTAGTATAGGTTCTTTATTTTAGTTTATTTTTTAGGTTTAGGTTTATTTTTGGTTTAGTTTTATTTTTATTTTATTTTTTAAGTTTAAATTTTATTTTTTATTGTTAGGTTTAGGTTTAGGTTTTTATTTTATTTTTTTTAGGTTAAGGTTTTAGGTTTTTATTTTAGGTTTATTTTTATGTTTTATTTTTAGTTTAGGTTTTGATTTATTTTTAGTTTATTTTATTTTATTTATTTAGATTTATGTTTAGGATTAGCTTTGGTTTAGGGCTAGTTTAGGGTTTAAGGTTTAGGGGTTAGGGTTAGTTTAGGGTTTAGGGTTTAGGATTTAGGGTTTTTTAGAGTTTAGGGTTGTAGGTTTAAGATTTATGGTTTAGGGTTAGTTTTATGATTTAGGGTTTAGGGTTTAGGGTTTTTTTAAAAAAAAATATTTAAGTATTTTAGTTTATTTAGGTTATCTTGTATTTATTTTAGTTTATATTATTATTTATTTTTATTTAGTTTAGTTTATTTATTTTAGTTTTATTTATTTTAGTTTAGGTTTTTGTAATTTAGTTTATTTTTTAGGTTTAGGTTTATGTTTATTTTTTTGTTTAGGTTTATTTTTATTTTGTTTTTTAGGTTTAGGTTTTATTTTTTATTTTTAGGTTTATGTTTTTGTTTTTATTTTACTTTTTAAGGTTTAGGTTTTAGGTTTTTATTTTAGGTTTATTTTAGTTTAGGTTTTGGTTTATTTTTAGTTTATTTTATTTTATTTAGTTTTGGGTTGATTTATTTTAATTTAAGTTTAAGTTTATTTCATTTTATTTATTTTTTTGGTTAGGGTTTAGGTTTTTTTATTTTATGTTTATTTTTTAGGTTCAAGTTTTTATTTTGTTTTATTTTATTTAGGGTTTTGTGCCACCAACCTTCAAGATCTTTGATGGCGGTGGGAACCGATAACATTACACACTTTAGAGCATGTTTCAACAGATGGCGGCGCACTCCTCTTCGACCTTTTCATTAGTAGTCTGTTAGGTGTTGCATTTGATTGGTACGCCGAACTGCCTAATGGTTTGGTGAAGATTTTTGCTGAGTTGGAGCACCTATTCATCAAGAGGTTTGCCGGAGCTCAGCAGAGGGTGATTGTAGGCGACCTCATTGTAGAGAAATAGAAACTCAACATGTCCCTTATTGATTCCATTCTCAGGTGGAACATTCTGAGCATGAAATGCGATCCACAGCTGTCAGAATAGTATGCCATTGAGATTCTTCTCAAGAATATCCATGGCCTGATCGCCTTCATGCTTAAGGGCTTATCATCAAAGCATTCGAGAAATTAATCAACAAGGCGGCTAGCTTATAATAGAAAGCCAAACAGTTGTCCTTTCCCAACCAATCATCTAGGCCCAAGCCATATAAGGTGTTTGAGAAGAAGCCAAGGGCGGTTGTGTAGTGGGGAGAGAGCGGACCGAGTTCAGATGAGAGACTACGAGCTCAACAACCTTCTTTTCCACCTCCTCCCTCCTCATCATCATAGGCCACCCAGCCCGCAGCACCATTTTCACCACCTCAGCAGTCTACCCAACAGTGATATTCATATCCATCGCTACGTAGCTACTTTTCACCTACTCTTTCCGATATATTGAACAAGTCATATTAATTTAAGAGGGAGGTAATTAGGAAAGTCTTTGAGAGTCCCTTAAAAAAAACATGACTTTTAGTTACTAGAGCCTAAGAGGTCGGAGAAAGTGGGCAAGAATGATGATCCTAGCTATTGCCCCTACCACCGTATATTAGGCCATGTCTTAGAGGATTTTATCATTTTTAAGGACTAGCTTGAGCATAGCTACAAGTTGAGAGCCATAGTTATCCCTACAGAATACTTATTAGAACAACCATTCAGTTCTGTTAAAGTAATCCTTAGGGATACTTACGATCCTCTTAAGACCAAAGATGGTTAGGATATCTCCCTATCCTGAACCTTTAAGAAGATCATTTCTAAGATCAAGAAGCTTTCCTTATTGGTGCTTGAAGTAGCTCAAACCTCTAACAAAAAGGAAGGTTTGCTAGTTGCAAAGGACAACTCAAGGAGGGTGATAAGCACCGGCGCTCACCATACTTTCGGGATAGTCGGTGGCCACCATCCGAGTCTAGTACTCCCTCCACTGTTGCATCTACCACCTCTTCTAGTAGCTCCTCTTCTACCAAAAGGAGTGTTATATCTATGGATAAGGGCACTAAATCCCTTACTCTGCTTACTTTACTTGATTTTTATCATGAACCTCCACCCAAAATAAATTAATGAAGAAAGCTGATTCTACTTATATATTTTCTACTTCTAATTTTGTTGATTTTATTCCTATTGAAAGCTCTCCGAGTCTAAATAAAATAATAGCTCAAGTAGTTTCGATCCTTTCCTTTCTGATTCAAAGTCAGAGTATCCTTCTCTGAATCAATCGAGTTCACCTCTTGAGATTGACTTAGGAGCTCGAGGATCCCATAGGAGAAGCTATAGGTATGCAGAGAAGGTAAAACTTTCACAAGCTCATCATTCCAAGAAGTCACTAAAGTGAACCTACGTGGTGGAAAGTTTTACCTCTAGGGTAGCACCTGAAGGGGTAAGTAAGTCAT